>PVKH010024082.1:0-13705 GCA_004027955.1 Chaetophractus vellerosus
TTAGAGGAAATGGACAAATTCCTAGAAACGCACAAGCAGCCTACACTGACGAAAAAGGAACCTTTTTAAAGAAAACTAAGAGATCCATGAAAAGCTAATACAAAAATAATGTCTCTGTGTTTCCTATCTTAAAGTATCAGCTGGATGTCTGATAATCCAGTGGATCACTCCTTTAAGAGCTGGGACTTGAACAAGGGAACTCAAATATTCAAGGCAGGAACACCTTCTCTGAGCTAAAGTTTCTTCTTGGGTCAGTTGATCTTTCAGAAAGCTATTCAGTCACTTTCCCTCAGGCAGTTTAGAATCTTTTCAGTTGGCCAGAGTCCTGCTGATTAGGTGCCTGTCTGTCTCTGCCCCCTTTCTATTTTAATTGCTTTTTCTCCTAGCTGGACATGAAGCTTGTATGAGTGGATCCCTTCTTCTCTCTCCTGGTCTGGTTGAAGTCTTTTCCAAGGTTCAAAGGGGACCTTGGTGACCAAACTCACCACAGAGAAACCACTCTTGACCCTTTTTCAGATCCCTTATCCTTCCAGAGGACCCTAAATGGGCTCCTGTAAGCTTATTGAGGCTTCCTACCACCTGCCTCCCTTAGGGAAGTTGGAACTTTGATAGTTTTCAGTGCAGGACTAGTTAATTCCCTGTCTCCACTCTTCCCTACCCAAGTTCCTCTCTCCCAGGATAGCTGGGTATATCAGGTTGCCTGAACAGATGCCCCTCTCCCCTCTTCCTGGGGCTGGCTGGTATGCTCCCCAAATTTCAAAAGGGGCCCAGGAAACCAAACCCACAGAAAGGAAACCCCTCTCCACCTTTTACCAGAGCCCTCTTCCTCCCAGAGAATGCTCCCTTCCACTCAGTGGCTGGTGGGAGTCAGGGAGTTTGCAGAGGTTTTTTGCCGGGAGTGTGGGGCTTAGCCACCCACTTTTTCTAGACACAGGGGCAAGAAACTCACATTTTCCCTTCGGCCCTTAATCTCTTTGTCCATTTCCCTCTAGATCAATGCCCTGAAGCTTCCTGCTCTGTGGGTTCCCAAAACAGCTCTCTTGGGTAGGATTTTGTCCCTTCTCAGCCATTTTTTTGTGAAAGAATTGGGGAGTGCCCACCTAAGCTGATGCCATCTTGCCAGAAGCTAAAACATCTTTAAAAATAAAATTTAAAAATTCAAATATCTTCAGAGGATACACAGACTTTGGAAAAACTATTCAAAGAAGTTCAAACAAATCTTCTAAAGCAATTCAAAGAGATGAAGGAAAACATGGATAGGAATAAATTAAATAGAGCTAAAAGATATTATGAAGACAATGTGTGAACAAAATGAAGAATTAGGAAGTTTAAAAAGATATATAGGGGGGGTGGACCTGGCTCAAATGGTAAGACATCCATCTCCCATATGAGGGACCTGGGTTCGATCCCTGGGACTTCCCAGTAAAAAAAAAAGAAAGAAAAAGATATATAACAGAATTATGGGGGTGAAAGGCACAATAATGGAGATTAAAAATACACTAGAGGCATAGAACAGCAGACTTGAGCAGGCAGAAGAAATAATCAGTAAAATAGAAGCCAGGACAATTGATATCACATAGTCAGAAGAAAAGAGAGAGAAAAGAATAGAAAAAAAAAAGAGCAACATCTAAGAGACTTGAGTGACATCATGAAATGTATCAACATATGCATCCAATCAAATGGTACAGATTTGCATAATGGATTAAAAAGCATGACCCAACCATGTACCATATTTTGTTTATAAGAGACTTAGACCCAAAGTCACAAATAGATTGAAAGGATGGAAAATGATAATCCATGCAGATGGAATTACAAGAGAACTGGGGTAACTATACTGAGACAAAATTGACTTTAAGTGAAAAGCCGTTACAAGAGACAAAGATGTGCATTAATATATATATATTCTATCTGGTTGTGTCATCATCTTTTTGGTGATCACTTTTCCATGCAGGAGCCTTGCAGGTCTGGGATGCCTTTTTTTTTTAACCAGGAGATCCCAGGGTTGAACCTGGGTCCTCCATCTGGTAAGCAGGAGCTCAATTGCTTGAGCCAAAGCTTCTTCTGAAGATGTACATTATATATTAATGAAAGGGTCAATCCACCAAGAAAAAATAACAATCATAAATGTTTATGAACCTAACCATGATGCCCCAAAATACATAAGGCACACACTGGAAAAAGTGAAGGGAGGAACAGACAAATATACAATATATGGAGACTTCAGTACACCACTTTCATCAATATATAGAACATCTAGAAGAAGATCAATAAATAAACAGGTCTTTTATAATATGATAAGTAAGCTAGACCTAATAGAAATATACAAAACATTGCACCCCAAAACAGCAGGATATACATTCTTCTCAAATGCATATGGATCATTCTCCAGGATAGACCACATGTTGGGTCACAACACAAGCCTCAATAAATTTTTAAAGATTGAAACTATACAAAACATCTTCTCTGATAACAATGGAATGAAGCTGGAAGACCTAATAAATGGAAGGACATTCCATGTTCACAGATTGGAGGACTAAGGAGCATTAACATGTCAATTCTACAAAATGATTACAGAATCAACACAAAAGTTTCAATCAAAATTCCACAGCTTACTTTGCAGAAATGGAAATGCCAATTACAAAGGCTAAGGAAGCTCAAATAGTTTAAAAAAAAAAAAAGAACATCTTGAAAAAACAAGAATGAAGTTGGAGGCCCCACACATCCTGACTTGAAAGTATATTTTAAAGGACAAAACAGCATGGTACTGGCACAAGAATAGATATATAGATCAATGGAATTGAGTTGAGAGTTCAGAAATAGACTCACATCTATGGCCAATTGAGTTTTGTCAAGGCTGGCAAGTACACTCAATGGGAATGAAGTCTCCTCAACAAATGGTGCTTAGAGAATTCAGTATCCACATGCAAAAGAATGATGGGGGTACCCTATCTCAATCATTTATAAAGATTAACTCAAAATGAATCAAAGACTTAAATATAAGAACAAGAACTTTAAAACTCGTAGAAGAAGAAATAAGAAAGCATCTTCAAGATCTTGTGTTATGCAATCGTTTTTTAAACTTTACACTCAAAGAATAAGCAACATAAGAAGAATAAATGGGACTTCATCAAAATTTAAAACTTTTGTGCATTGTATTAACCCACCAAAGGGTTAGCCAATGCAAAGTGCCAGAAATCTGTTGGCTTTTATAAAGGGTACTTATTTGGGGTAAAAGCTTACAATCCCTAAGCTGTAGAAAGTCCAACTTAAGGCACCATAAAGAGGTGCTTTCTCACCAAAATCATCTATCACGTGTTGAAGCAAGATGGCAGGCGATCTCTGCCTGCTCTCTACCTTTCCCTCTGGACTTCCTCTTCCTCTTGAGCTCTGTGAACCCAGCCTCTTGAGGCTTCATGCTTAAGTGATCCTGTAATTTTCTCTCTCCTGGCATTGGGCTTGTTTCTTTCCAGGTCTTCTATATCAGTCTTGGCATTTCTGTTCTCTTGCTGATTTCAACTGTAAACTATCAGACAAAATGGCTCAACTCTCCCCAGTGCTTCAGCTGTTTGAGGCTTCTCCTTTCTGTCACATGGCAGGTCAAAAATGACAGAGCTTTCTTTTCCTGTGTCTGTCTTTGTGTCAGCTTATGTCAGACTCAGCAAGGGGGCAGGGACTTAATCTGAACCATGCCCACTGATATAGTTGAATCAAAAGCCCTAAATCAATCTTAACAGGTCATCTAATCAAAGGCTCCTCAGCTGAATTTAATGCAATCAAAGGTTATCACACCCAGGCGAATAGATTAGTTTACATAATCTTTCTCTTTTTGAGATTCATAAAGTAATTTCAAACTGCCACATGCACCAAAAGAATTTGTCATGAAAGTAAAATGACAACCTAATTATTGGGAGAATATATTTGTATACCACACAGTCGATATGAGTTTAATATCCAGAATATATAAAGAAATTCTACAACTCAACAATAAAAAGAGAACCAACCAATTTAAAAATGGGCAAAAGACTTGAATAGACATTTTTCCAAAGAGGATATAAAATTTGTCAATACACACTAAAAGATGATCAAGATCATTATCTATTAGGGAAATGCAAATCAAAACCACAATGAGATAACATTTCAGCAAGCTGTAAGAGCCACTATTAAAGGTACAGAAAATTATAAGTGTTGGAAGGAATGTGGACAAATAGGATCATTCATTCATTGCTGGTAGAATCAAAAATGGTTCCACTGCTGAGGAAGACAGTTTAGCGCTTTCTCATAAAGTTAAATATACAATTTCCATTTGACTTGGCAACCCCACTTCTAGATATATACCCAAAAGTATTAAAAGCAGGGACTTGAACAGATATTTTCACACAAATGTACATAACAATATTACTCAAAATTGTCAAAAGATAGAAGCAACCCAAGTGTCCCTCAACAGGTGAATGAATAAATAAAATGTGGTATATACATACAATGGCATATTATTCAGCCATAAAAAGGAATGAAATTCTGATTCATGTGACAGCATAAATGAACCTTGAAGACATCATGTTACGTGAAATAAGGCAGACCAACAATAGCACAATAGCAAACGCATAGAGTCAGCATCTGGAGTACAGGTTACCAGGTGCTAGTTTGAAGGTAGAAAATGGGGAGTTAATGCTTGAGTTTTACAGAGTTTCCACTTGGGTTGGTAGTAAAGTTTCAGTGATGGATGGTAGTGTTTGGTAGCACAACACTGTGAATGTAGTAAACAGCAATAAATTATATATATATATTAATGTGGTTAAAAGGGGACATTTTAAGTTGTGTATATGTTACCAGGATAACATAAAAAAAAACAGGACTGTAGAGTACAGTGAACCCTATTATAATTGATGGGCCATAGTTAATAACACAATTATAAAAATGTTCCTTCATGAATTGTAACAAATATACCACACTGATGCAGGGTGTTAATAACGGGGAGGTATATGGGAACTCTACGTTCTTTGTATATTATGCATGACTTTTCTGCAAGCCTATAATTTCTCCAATTTTAAAACAAAATTTGAAAAAATTTCATCTATGGATTTAAAAAGCACTGCCCACAAAGAAAATTCCAGACCCAGATGACTTCACTGTAAGTTCTAACAAAATCTTAAGCAAATTATATTGCCATTATTACACAAACTTTTTCACAAAATACAGGATAAGACAACACACTTAACTCATTTTATAAGCTATCCAACCCTCATACTAAACTAAAAAAAGACATTTCAAGAAAAGAAAAATATCCCTTAAACAAATGTCACTCATGAACATACAGCCAAAAATCTTTATTAGTAAACTGAAACCAGCAATATATTGAAAGAATCATCACTGAATGGGTTATAACTCAAAATTTAAGAATGGGTTCACATTAAAAAATCAATCTAATCCAATGCTCCACATTAACAGAAGAGAAATATCATATGGTCATCTCAACAGATGTACAGACATTTAACATAATTCAGTTTTCATTTATGATATTTTTAGCAAACTAGGAATAGAAGAATACATTCTCAAAACTGATGAAGATCATCTATTAAGGAAACTACAAATAGCATTATACTCAGTGATGAGAAACTGAAGTTTTCCCCCTAAACTGAGAAACAAGTGAAGGTTATCCACTCTAACTACTTCTATTCAACATTGTACCAGAGGTGCAAGCCAGTGTAATAAGTCAAGGAAACAAAATTAAATTATCTAGATTGAAAAGGAAGACATAAAACTGTCTTTAATCACACATGACATTACCATGGACATAGAAAGTATACTAAGGATGCTTAAACTTTTAAAAAACTGATAAAACTAATAATTAAATTTAACAAGGTTGCACCATGTAGGTCTTTAAATAAAAGCCAATTGTATTTCTATATATTAGCAAAACAACTGAAAATGAAACTTAAAAATCACTAGAAAATAATTAGGGATAAAATTAAGGAAAATGTTCAAGACCACTCTCTGATAATGAGAAAACATTGTTGAGAGAAATTAAAGAAGGCCTTAACTAAATGAAGAGACATGCCATGTTTATTAAGAAAAAGAAAACTAAAAGAAGACAATATGACATAAGACTTCAAGAAGAATTCTTAGAACAAAGAAAGCAATAACAAAAAATTAATAAATTAGACATCACAAAATTCAAAATTTCCTTATCAAAAGATGCCACTTGAAAACTGAATTAGTATGCCACAGCCTGGGAAGAAATATTTGTAATATATGTTACAAAGGTTTTGTATCCAGAATATATAAAGAATGCCTCTAACTCAATAATAAAAAGACAACTCAATTAAAAATGGTTAAAGGACATGAAGAGATACTTCACAAAATAATATGTACAAATGGCCAATGATCACATTAAGAAATACTCAGCATCATTAGATGTCAAGGAAATTAAAATTAAAATTAATGAGGTACCACTACACATCCAACAAAATGGGTGAAATTAATTACTACCACCACCATATTCTAATAAAATGTACTTTGTTTCTCATGCATTGTTGGTAGCAGTGTAAAATGGCATAACTGCTTTGGCAAATGATTTGGAAATTTCCTATTAACATGTAATTATTCTATGATCCAGCAATTCTACTCTGAGTATTTCCTTAGATAAATGAACATAAAATGACTTGAACAAGAATATAGTAGGTTATTTATGATACTATAAAGGTGGAAGTAATCCAAATATCCACCAACAGAATTATTTATTCAAATAAGGAGTTCTGTTCAGCAATAAAAAGGAATGAGCTGGTGATACAAGAAATATTAAGAATCACGTGTGAAAACATTGTGCTGAGTAAAAGAAACTAAATATTTAAACTTAAAATCCATCAAAAGCTCCCCATAACCTACAGGGTAAATAAAAATGTCTTTTGTCTAATAAGCAAGGACCTCCATAATCAAGCTTAAACTTTATCTCCATTCCTGTCAGCACTCCTGAGGCTGCAGCACTACTATAATACATATTCCAAGGGTTTGCAAACTCTTTCTGTAAAGGGTCAGAGCGTAAATATTTTAGAGTTTGAAAGCCAAATACTCAGTTCTGCCATTGAAGTTCAAAAGCAGACATACACAATAAGTAAATGATTGAGCATGGCTGTTGTGCTGGCTTGGAGTCATGTACTCTAGAAAACATGTTCTTATTCTTAATCCATTCCTGTGGATATGAACTCATTGTAAATAGGACCTGTAGATGAGGTTATTTCAGTTAAAGTGTAGCCCAACTGAATCAGGATGCATCTTAATCCTATTACTGAATGCCTTATAGAGAAGGTCACAGACAGAAGTTAGAAGAGGTCGCCCTGTGCATTGGCAAGTGACAGAAAAGCCAAGGAACAAGGAACAATGGCAGCCAGCCCCAGAAAGCCACAGTATTCTGGGAGAAAGCATCATCTTCCTGGCCCCTGGACTTTGGAGTTCTAGCCTCAAAACCATGGGCCAATAAATTCCCATTCTTTAAGCCAATCCATTACATGGTATTTATTTTAACAGGCAGGAAACTAAAATAGTTTTGCTCAGTGAAATTTTATGTTTAAAAAACAAAGACAGACAGCTGGCTAGATTGACCTGTGGCCTGTAGTTTGCAACTCCTGCTATAGTACTTGCTGATACTTTAATATAGCGCCATGCATGCTGTTCTTTACACAAAAGGGTACCTATTTTATGATTCCATGTGAGAACACACAGTAATTGATATCAGGGCAGTGGTGCCTCTGGGGTTGTACAGGGTTATGCAGGTTACTGCCTGAGGAGAGGCACAAAGGATCCTTAGGAGATGATGGAAATTTTCTGTCTAATAGGCATGTGGGTACATAGGTCTTTACATTTTTCAAAACTCAGATCATGCCTCAACAACAACACAAATATCAAAGCAAAACTGAAAATTGTTACATTAAAAAATTGATGATCATACTAATATCTAAGTTTACAATTTGCATATTGCCTGTTATATAACTAGTCTAAGAATTTTAATTAGTTGCCATTAAAAGAATTTAAAAATCTCCCTCATGTTTATATAATAATGAAAATGTTGTATAATAATGAAAATTATTTTGAACAAATTTCACTTTTAAAAATATTAGGTTAGGCAATATAATTTTTTCCCTACTTTGCAAGCCAAGCACATTTCCATGACACTAAATCATTATGCAGCATTTTAGGAGGATGCAAATTTTCCCTATGAAAAATGGGGAATTAAGTGAAAAAGCTGAATTAAAACTGTGTAGAGTGGGATTGCAATCTGATTTAAATACTTTTTTAATGCTTTACTGCCCCATTTGTAGATATACATGTGTATTGAAGCATGTGGTTTTGAAGATTGGATTTGAGTGTGGCTCTACTATGAGCAAGTCTCTTAAGCTTTCAGTTCCTGAGTTTTCTCATGGTCTGTAAAATGTTGAAAATAATAATACTTAACAAATAGAGTTTTGTGAGGAAGCTATGAGATATACAAAGAGAGATTTTACCTAAGATCCCAATAAACGTTAGCTGTTATTGTTCTTCTCCTTATATCAGACATAGCCAAAGATAAAGGTATGGATATTGGTATAGAAAGGAATGTGGATATGGATAGAAGGAAATACTGAGCATTTTAATAATGATTTTCTCTCAGTGGTGGGCTTATTGGTATTTTTAAACATTTTTTCTGTGTCCAGATTTCCTCAATAAAGATTTCTATAATAAAAAATAATTAAAACAAAAATTAAAAATGGGTATCTCTCTAAATCCCAGGCAAACATCCCAATGCCCTCAAAGGTAGCCCAGCTGTCCTTGAGCTGTGCAGAAACATCCTTCTAACTGAATTTTGTGCTGTAACTCTGAGAAAATAGCTCCTCAATAATTAAAGAATTAGCCAGTTGGCCTTTTCCATAAAATCACAACAGAAATGGCTGATCACCACATTATGTAGGAAATGCTGTATCCCATGGCTGGAGATTAATAGGATGGCATATTCCATTGACATTGTCATACTAAGCAAGAGTGCTCTCTCCATGCAGCCACAGAAGTGGGTACGCTGTTCTGAGCCAATCTAAAGTGATTACCAAGGAAACAGCACTCATTTTACTAACAGTGAGGCACATTATCCTTCATGCATGGTCTAGTATCCAAGTTTAATAAGATTCTGAGAGTAAAACTGAGGACATTTGGGATAAAGACCTTAAATCCTGTGTAAAGTATTTTGTCAACTCTTATTTGTTCATCAGAAAGAAGGCAAGTGATATTAGAGACTTAAAAGTTTGATTAAAGTAGGAGAAAAGTCATCACTCACGTGCTATAGTCATTCAATGGAAGAAAAATACAGAAGACATTCCATAAAAGGAAGGCATAAGTAAATCAGAAAATATCCTTAATTAAAATATCCTTTAATTATGATTTTTGGTGCAGCTACAGGAACATCCAAAGATCAGGACTAACATAGTGTCAAGGAGCATTCTAGAGCTGGGATAACTGTGTCACTCTCCAACCCAGTTCATTCTGCTGCCAGAGTGCTCTTTCTAAAAGATAAATCTTTAAAGTTTAAACCACTTCAGAAGCTCCCCCATCAGCTACTGAACAAAGTGAAAAGTGCTTTGCTTAACAAAGTGTCTCCATAAGCAGACTCTAGCTTTATCTACTTCCACTCCTCCCAGGGCTTCCCAAGTCTAGTTCTTGCTAATCTCTTAACATAACACCATCCTGTTCCATATATCAGTGCCTTAACACATGGTGTTCTCCTTCCATAAAATGCCCTTCTCTCCTTTGTTTATCAGACATATTCCTATTAATCCTTTACAAGTCTTTTTTTAAATTTCCAAATGCCAGACCGAATTAATTTTCCTCTTTATTACTACCCCATACCTTGCACAAGCACCTCACATTAACCTATGGATTACTGAAACATGTACTTGTCTTCCTAGTAGACTAAGTCTTCTGTGAAAGCAAGGTAGAGATTGTGTCTTGATTATATTTTTACCTCTCTGCAAGGTAAATAGCTGATATTCAACAGCAATATATTAAATGTTGAACATTGAATAAATAGACTAATACTTAGAAAAACAATCAATACTACCATAAATATTAGAAAACTTTAGGAAAACTAAAGGTTGATAAAGAAGGAAGCAAAATTAAATTACTCAGTAGTTATGGGCCTTATTTTTATAATGTCTCATCAAATTTCTGTCTTTAAACTAAAAATTATTTCTGTCTATAATCCTTCAAGTGTTTGCATATGACCTAGAGCAGTATTGCTTCATTGACCTAAATGATACCCAACAGCTAGAATCATAATAGCAGCAAAAGTGGAAGACCAATTCAGACAAGAACTATTTCTCACTTGAAAGGATGAACACTACTGGCTCGTAAGTACATTCTACATGCAACCATGCAAGTTTCAATATACATATGGCAATTTCTTAGGGTAGAAGCATCATATTAAAGTTTGATTACAGTGGAGATTAGTTTGCTAGTTATTCTGTTTGGATGAAATTGGATCCACACAGTCTTTCTGAATTTTTAAATTATAACTAATTTTTTTTGAGGTACTGGGGCAGGGATTGAACCCCGGACCTCATATGTGAGAAGTCAGCACTCAACCACTGAGCCACATTGACTCCCCTGAGTTGATTTTTTTCCTTTGTCTGCTTGTTGCTTGGTTTTTTGTTTTTATTTTTGTTTTTGTTTTTGTTTTTAGGAAACACTGGGAACCGAACCCAGGACCTCTCATGTGGGAAGCAGGCACTCAACCATTTGAGCCACAGCTGCACCCTGAATTTTAAAATTATAATGGAAAACTTCGTATTTGAAATTTTTCCTTAGTGAGTAGTTCAATTGGTGGTTCTCAACAAATCTCACAACCCTTATCTTCACTCTTGTCCCAGTCATTTAGAAGAGCCCAGAGCCTAGTTAAGCTTCCTAGCTCTCTCTAATTAAATCAAGTCCCTGGATTAGCATTTACTAAATATACTACATGCAATTCCAATTCCTCAGAGGTTAATATTTATTATGTGCAAAAAAGACTCAGTGTTCAAATAAGTATACCAAACAATAAGGAGGTTTATTTCATCAGGACTTCTCAGAGCCTTTAATACATTAAAGTGCATAAGGAATCTCTATTACAGATGTGTATATATTACACAGGAATTACTGTATATATGGCCATGACACTTTTTCCCCAAGGGCAACAATCAATTTACTCATCTATGACATATACTTTGGAAAAGTATATTTCTGCTCTCACTCTGCAAAGAGGGATATAAGGAATATGAGATATTTAAAGAATATCATGCAGACTACTTCCTAAAAAAAGACAGACAATGGGAGTGGCAACATTGGCACTGTAACCTGTCACCAAAGTAATACATGTCCCCAAATAAGAAAGATACATTTAAGTGAATAGTCAGATGTTCAGTGATTTGTCTTAATCACATTTCAATGATTTTTCCAAATGAGAAGAAAAATGGAGACTATTTCAAATAAAGTAAGTATATTCATTGAAATGGAAGCATAATAGTAAGATAAACATTTTTGGAGTCAGAATTAGGGGGTGGGGTATGCACTGTCTCATCTAAAATTCTGTCTTAGAATGTCTTGCTCAAAGATAAGCTATGTGAAAAAAAGATCACACTAGTTTTTTTTAGCATGTAAACAATATCACAGGTGCAAACATGGGTTTTTCATTTGAAATGCTAAATAAATCATATTATGCCAATGACCTATTTGTAGGCTTTCAACTGTGTGTGAAAATGTGACTTGTGAGGGAAGTCAATTGGGGCCAAAGCTGATAATCAAGGAAGGCAAAGCATGGTGTGGCACAGATTAAGACAGACTCAAAGTCTAAGATGAGGTGCTGGGAGCTCTTAGTACAGGTAGGCAATGGTTAATACCCAAGATTCTAGGTAAATTATCTTTGTCAGATCATGGAAGGGAATACTTATTCATTCATCAGAGGCTCAGTAGCAAGATCTCAGTACAACGGAAGAGAAACTCATAAAATTGAAACAAGCCTCTCATCTTTGGGACAGAAGAGATTATAGCTAATTTAAAAGTTCATAGATGAAGTCCTGAATTTAACTGCACATTCTGCCACATACTACCTCTAAGACCCTTGAAAAAGTTTCTTGTGGGAAACTTACAAGATTATTGGAGCAATTAAATGAAATTATTTAGAGCATATAAATTACCTAGAACCATCCTGTCACCCAAAAGTGTTTAACACATATTAACTATTTTTATCACTGACAAGGTTCAGAATAGTAACTCAGGATTGGGATAAAGCAGAGATCTACTTATATTAAGTACCCAAAAAAAGATATAAATTGGGAATTTGTTATTTTAGTTTGCCAGGCTGCATAGGACAAATGCCATACAATGGGTTGGCTTAAACAATGGGAATTTATTAGCTTGCAGGGTTTTTTATAACTTTTTTAAGTTGAAGTTTGTCATTCATACATGAACATACATAAACAAAAAGTGTACAGTAAAAGTTGTGAACTTACAAAATAGACATATATATCGTCATACAGGGTTCCCATACATTACCCAACACCACCTTGCATTGATGTGAAACAATTGTCATAAACTATGAAAAAGCATCATCAAATTATCACTACTAACTATAGCCAAGATCTTACATTTGGTGTGTTTTCCCCCCAGTCTACCCATTTATTAACACCCTGCTTTATTAGCTCACAGTTTTTAAGCTGGAAGAAGTCCAAAATCTAGGGGTCAACAAAGTGATGCTTTTCCCCCAAGTTTGTAACATCCTGGAGCTGGCCCCTGTTAATCCTTGGGGTTCCTTGACTTGCACCCCTGCCTTATGTCATGTGGCAATGTCCCGTCCTTTCTCTTCTGGTTCACTGGATTTCTGTCTTCTGGCTCCTCCCCATGACTTTCTCTCACTCTGGATTCAGGTTTCTTTCTCTTTATAGGCCTCCAGTATCCCTATATTATTCAGTTGATACAAACTTTAACTAAAGGAAAACAGCCCAAGAGATCCTATTTACAGTGGGGTTCATGCCCACAAGAATGTGGATTAAGATTAAGAATATGTATAAATTGGAGTTCATAATTCAATACCAAACTTGCATTGTAGGGAGCTCTTTATCAGATTGGGGGCTAAGAGGAAAAAAAAAAAAAACAAGTCCAAGGGACAACATTGCACCATGTTCTATGTCTTATAGCCAGGCATTTCTGGTGCAATGCCACGTCTCAGTGCCCCTTGTGGAGCTGCCATCCCCCTGGTCAGCCTGGTTGAGTGTTGTCAACAAATGCTGTATGCATTCATTTCCTCTCTCTCTCTCTCTCTCTCTCTCTCTCTCTCTCTCTCTCTCTCTCTCTCTCAGAGGTATTTTAATTTGTTTGTTTTTTTCACTGTGAGGCACAGTGCAGGGCAGAGCTGAACATAGCCTGAATTTGAGCCTGGACTTCACCAATGGGCAGTTGCGTTACCTTGGACAAATTCATTGGTATGTCAGCTTTAGCTTCTTATTTCTCCCGTGGGAGGGGGATGATGAGCAGGAACTAGAGCAGGACAGAGCCTATGATTAGGAGTTGCCTGAGGAGGAAGACAGTACAGACTGAACAGAGACTAAAAGGAGCTAGACTTACTATTCACTTCCTGTTTCACTAAAGCAAGTCCTGATCTTTTACACTGACTTTTGGCATTTGAAGCCTTCTACCAATTTTCCTCAGTTCTCTT
>PVKH010024083.1:0-13708 GCA_004027955.1 Chaetophractus vellerosus
CAGCGAACTTCTCCCAGGAACTCATCGACGACCCGACGACCCTTCATCAGTCTTTCATCGGAGCCCCTGGCTTGCAGCCTGCCAGCGGAACCTGGACTTGTGTATCCCCACGGTCACGTGAGAGACTCTTATAAAATCTTATATTTTTAACAGAGATCTCGTGTTGATTCTGTTTCCCGAGAGAACCCTGACTAGAACATGTGGTTTTCAAATATTTTCTCCCATTGAATAAGCTGTTTTTTCACCTTCTTTTTTAAAAATTTATTTTATTTATTTATTTATTTATTTATTAGTAATTAATTATTTTTTACTTTTAAAGAAGATTTAGATTACATAAATGTTACCTAAAAAAATAAGGGATTTCCATATGTCCCACTCCCTCCCCCTCCCACACTTTCCCACATTAACAATATCCTTCATTACTGTGGTACATTTGTTACAATTGATGAACCCATATCGAAGCATTGCTACTAACCATGGACTATAATTTACATTATAGTTTATACTTTGTCCCGAACAATTTTGTAAGTTATGACAAAATATACTGTATCCATCACTGCCTGTATCCATCACTGCAATGTCATGCAGTACAAATCCAGTGTCCCCAAAATGCCACCATATTACACCTATTCTTCCCTCTCCCATCCCTCAGAACCTCTGGTGGCCACTGCTTTTACATCAATGATACGAGTTCTTCCATTGCTAGAGTAATAAGTCTATAGTAGAATAATAATGTCTACTTTAGTCCATTGTTCATTCCCCAATCTTGAGGATTTGGGGGTGATGGTGCCCACTCTGCTTCTAATCCTTTTCACCTTCTTGACAAAGTCCTTTGAAGTACAAAAGTGTTTAAGTTTGAGGATGTCCCATTTATCCATTTTTTCCTTCCATTGCTCATGCTTTGGGTATAATGTTTAAGAAACCACCACTTACCACCATGTCTTGAAGATATATCCCTACATTTTCTTCTAGAAGTTTTATGGTTCTAGCTTTTATATTTAGGTCTTTCATCCATTTTGAGATAATTTTTGTATAAGGTGTGAGATAGGGGTCTGCTTTTTTTTTTTTTTTTGGATATGGATATCCATTTCTACCTGCACCATTTATTGAATAGACTGTTCTATCCCAGCAATGTGAGCTTGATAGCCTTATCAAAAATCACTTGACCACAAATGTGACAGTCTGTTTCTGAACAATCAATTTGGTTCCATCGGTCGATATGTCTATCTTTGTGCCAGTACCATGCTGTTTTTACCACTGTAGCCAAGTAGTATGACTTCAAATTAGTAAGTGAGAGTCTTCCAACATCAATCTTCCCTTTTAAGATGTTTCTGGCTATTCAGGCCCCTTACCCTTCTAAATAAATTTGAAAATTGACCTTTTCATTTCTTTAAAAAGAGCTGTTGGAATTTTTATTGGTATTGCATTGAATATGTAAATCAATTTGAGGATGTCCCATTTATTCTTTCTTTGCTTGTGTTTTGGGTATTATGTTTAAAACCACCTCTTAGCAACAGGTCTTGAAGATGTATTATTGACATCTTAACAATACTCAGTCTTCTAATATTCCATGAATATGGAATGTCCCTCCATTTATTTAGGTCATCTTTGATTTCTTTTAGCAATGCATTGTAGTTTTATGAATACAAGTCCTTTACCTCTTTGGTTAAGTTTATTGCTAAGTATTTGATTCTTTTAGTTACTATTGTAAATGGAATTTTTGTTGTCTTCCTCCCCAGATTGCTCATTACTAGTGTATAGAAACACTACTGATTTTTTGCATATTAGTCTTGTATCTGGCCACTCAGCTAAACTCATTTATTAGCTCTAGTAGCTTTGTTGTAGATTTTTTTAGGACTTTCTAAGTATAGGATCAAATCATCTGTGAATAGCAAAAGATTTACTTCTTCCTTTCCAATTTTAATGCCTTTTATTTCTTTTTCTTGCCTAATTTCTCTAGCTAGAACTTCTAGCACAATATTGAGTAACAGTGGTGACAATGAGCATCATTGTCTTGTTCACCAATCTCAGTGGGAAAGCTTTCAATCTTTCACCATTGTGTACAATGTTAGCTATGTGCTTTTCATATGTGCCCTTTATCATGTTGAGAAAGTTGCCTTCCATTCCTTTCTTTTTGAGAAAGTATACTGTATTTTGTTAAATGCCTTTTCTGCTTCAATCAAGATGATCATGTGATGTTTCTTCTCCAATTTACTAATGTGATATATTATACTGATTGATTTTCTTGTGTTGAACCACCCTTGCATATCTGGGATAAAACCCACTTGATCATGATGAATAATTCTTTTAAATGTGTTTTTGGTTTCGATTAGTGAGTATTTTGTTGAGGATTCTTGCATCTATATTCATTAGAGAAATAGATTTGTGATTTTCTTTTTCTTATAATATCATTATCTGGCTTTGGCATTAGGGTGATACTGGCTTCATAGAATGAGTTTGGTTGTGTTTCCTCCTGTTCAATTTTTTTAGTAAGATTGGTATTAAATCTTTGAATGATTGGTAGAATTCACCCATGAAGCCATCTAGTCCAGGACTTTCATTTTGGGGAGGTTTTTGATCACTCTTTCAATCTCTTTACTTGTGATTGGTTTATTGAAGTCTTCTCTTTCGTCTAGGGTCAGTATAGGTAGTTTGTGTGTTTCTAGGAATTTGTCCACTTTATCTATGTTATCTAGTTTTTTGGTGTACAATTGTTCACAGTATCCTCTTATGATTGTTTTTATTTCTGTGGGGCCAGTAGTAATGTCACCCCCCCCATTTTTTATTTTATTTATTTGTATCTTATCTCTTATTTTGTCAGTCTAGTTAAAGGTTTGTCAATTTTATTGATCTTCTCAAAGGACCAACTTTTGATTTTGTTATTCTCTCTGTTGTTTTTTGTTTTCAATTTCATTTATTTCTGCTCTGATATTTATTTCATTCCTTCTGCTTGCTCTGGGAATAGTTTGTTGTTCTTTTTCTAGTTCATCCAGCTGGGTAGCTAGGTCATTGATTTTAGCTCTTTATTCTTTTTAATGTAAGCATTGAGGTCTATAAATTTCCCCCTCAGCACTGCCTTCACTGCATCCCATAGGTTTTGATATGCTGTGTTCTCGTTTTCACTTGTCTCAAGATATTTACTTCTTTCTCTTGCAATTTCTTCTTTGATCCACTGAATATTTGAGTGTGTTGTTTACTCTCCATATATTTGTGGATTTTCCCTTTTTCTGCCTGTTGATTTCTAGCTTCATTCCATTATGATCACAGAAAGTGCTTTATATAATTTCAATCTTTGTAAATTTATTGAGCTCTGTTTTGTGACCCAACATATGGTTTATTCTGGAACAAAATCCATGAGCACTTGAGAAGAATGTTTATCCTGCTGTTTTAGGGTGCAATATTCTTTTAGGTTTGGTTCATTTATCATATTGCTCAAGAACTTTGTTACTTTACTGATCCTTTGCCCAGATATTCTCTCCATTGCTGAGAGTGGTGTATTGAATTCCCCAAATATTATTGTAGAGACATGTATTTCTCCCAGTGTTTGCCTCATGTATTTTGGGGGATCCTGGTTATGTACATATATATTTATGAAGCCACAGCTGTGTGTAGTAATCCAAGCCATGCAGGCCACCCATCTGAAGTTGCCCAGAGGACTGATGAAACTCCACGCCCCTTCCTCCCCTGCCTTTGGCTGGGATGGAGTCACAGGTGTGGGCAGTAAACTAAGTCATGCAGGCCAAAACTGATAGCAGTTGCCCAGATAGACTAACAAAGCACCACCCCCCTCCTCCCCTGCCAGGGGCAGGGATGGAGCCATAGGTATATGCAACAATCTAGTCCATATTGGCTGAAAGTGATTGCAGTTGTCCAGAGAGACTGAGGAAGCACCAGCCCACCTCCTGCCCTTCCAGGGGTGGGGATGGGCACTTGCCTCCACAGCATGGAGTGTTCTATTCACAAATCTTCACCACAGATGGGTAGCCTACTCCTTCCATTCTCCCAAGGATGTTGCAGGATGCTCTTCTGGTCTCCTGAGCCCACTAACAGGTAATTTGGATAGTTCCTGGCTGGTTACTAACTGCACAATAGGATGAGCTGACTCTTGAAACTCCCTACTCTGCCTCCCACATCCTCTCTGGCCTGGTTTTGTGTTTGATTAAAATTTTGATATTTTGTTCATCGTGGATGTTTTGCATTAATTGATTTTAAAAAAAATATTTATTTACTTTTATCTATTTTAACACCCCCCCCCCAGTTTTGCTGTTTTGTGTCCATTAGCTGGGCAACTCTCTTGTCTCGTTTCCTGCCCTCTCTCTCTCCTCATCCTTCTCCTCCTGTCTTCACCAGGATTCAATCCTGGGGACCTCCAATGTGGGAGAGAGGCATTCTGCCACTTGTGCCACCTCGGTTTCTGTTTTTTTGGCACGTCTTGTCTTGGCTCTCCCTTGTGTCACTCTCCTGTTACGTCATCACCTTGCTGCGTGGCTCAAGGAGGCCTGGCAGTGCACCCACACGCGGGGCCTCGGGGCTCACCCGCTCATGGGGCCTGGCGGCCCAAGCACCTTCTGTATTTTTTCTTTATTTTATTAGGAGGTCTGGGGGATCAAACCCAGGTCCCTCCATATGGAAGACAGACACCCAACCATGTGAGTCGCATCCTCCCCCCCCCGGCATTAATTGATTTTTAAAATAGCTTTATTGAGATATCATTCATATACCGTAAAATTCATCCTTTTAAAGTGTACAATTCAGTGATTTTTGTTATAGCCAGAGTTGTATAACACATCACCACAATCTAATTTTAGAACATTCTAATCACCTAAAGCATTAATTTTTGTTTTATTAAATATTATTTATCTTGATTACTGGATTTTTGGCACCACCTTAAATTTTGTGCCCAAGGCAAATGCCTCACTCATCTCACCTTTGGTCCCCAGGCAGATGAAGTTTTGGGAGATGATTTCTGTCTTCAGGGACACTACTGGACAAAGGTTTTTAGCATAGTAGGTAAAGGAAAAGCATCTACTTGAAGAAGGAAATGGAGCTCATATTTGCTGTCTACCTGTTTTAGGCCTATTTTGTATATGCATATTATTGAATTTTTATAATCATATACAGTAGTTATTACATTGCTATTTTACAAATAAGAAAACTGAGACTCAGAGAGGCTAAGCAACTTGCCCAGAAGCCAGGATTTAATGAGAGATCTACTGATTCTAATTCATTTGTTCTTTTTCATCATTCTACTTCTTGAGCAGTAAGAGGAATAACCCTTGGAATTAAAGAAAGCAAAAAGAAAATAAAAATTTAAAGGGTTCAGAAAATTATTTTCTCTAGGCTCTCTAGCTAAATCTGAAGGCCAGTGTAAGCAGTGAAGGCAAATCGGGGAGGCAGAATGAGGTAGCCATTTGGTAGTTTCCTATTTCTAAGGCATATATTTCATAATTTGGGACAACCAGAGTCTCTCCTTAGGACAATCATTGTTGTACTGGAATGTTTTTCTACACGACCTGATATTTTTAGCTCATTGTCAATTATGAACATGTATGTCAAAGTAACTGTAAAGGTCATGATTTCTCATCTTTCAGATTTCATTAAAACTGGCAGTGTATTTATGATTTTCCCCATGCCCCACACTATGTTGTAGTAGATCTTTATCTAATTAACTTCACAAAGAATACTTATTTAGTTAAATGCTAGGTTCAGGGTTGCACAAACTGAGCAAAATAAATACAGCTCATCCACAGAAGGGTAATTTTCTCAAATGGGAGGCTCAGAGATCCTCAAACCAGCACAATGCATGCTGATCATGATATCGTTTCACCTGGAGCAAAATTCTTGCCTTTTCTCGGCTTCAGATACCTCTTCTCTAAAATAAGAGGGGCCTGGACTAGAGCAGTGTTTCTCAATCGCAGGAAGAGAGAGTGGCATCCAAGTTATTTAAGAACATTTTTAAACTCCCTGGAACCTTAACCACACTCTCATCCCCATCCTCAATCAAAGCCTCAGATTCACTTATGCATAATAACCCTTCCCCCACTATCCTAAAAGAGGACTCCTAGCCACAGCATTTCTGGGGAACTCTCAATGACAGACATGAATAAAATATTAATACTGTATGAAACAAAGAAGATGGCGTGGCGTGTGGCACAGACTCAGAGATGCTGAGAGGGTGTCCACACAAAGCACTCAGGTGGTCACCTCCTGGCATGCCCTTTTCCCCTGGGCTCTAGGGGAGCACACGATGACTATGCCTGGATGTAAATGAGGAAGCACTGTGTTGGAACCTCACTGCCCTGCTCTTGTTTTGTTTTGTTTTGTTTTGTTTTGTTTTGTTTTGTTTTCATGACTAACTCAAAGGGAAGGGGCTCCAGGTCTTCCAATCACAAGCAAACTGCTCTGAGCCATCACTTAGTACACCTTCCTGATCCCTGGAGACAATGGAAACAGGATAAGCAGGTCAGAAAGAAAACTGAGTAATAGTGACTTGGCTTTTCCTCTTGTAGGGTCTTACTGTCACACTGGGGCCCACATTACAAACACACTTACCAAACATACATGCTTGTAATAATATGTACACACTGGTCTACCCTCATGCCAACACACTAGAGCTGCGCCCAATACATATATTCTCTGTACACACACACACACATACACACACAGACAGAGTTCTTTTCACATCTTGTCCAGGCACAAACATATAATCTATTGTGGTGGTTTGGAGCTATGTACCCCAGAAAAACATGTTCTTAAACTTAATCTATTCCTATGGGTATGACTCTGTAAATAAGACCTTTGATAAGGTTACTTCAGATAAGGTGTGACCATAGTCCTATTACTGAAGGCTTTATAGGGAAGATCACGGAGAGGGGAAAATGCCACAGAGGGAAAAGCCAGAAGCTGAAAATCTACAGAACCTGGAAGAGAAGGGAGAGGCCAGGAGAAGCCGCCATGTGATTGCCATGTGACCAAGCAGTCCAGGACCAAGGATCACTGGTAGCCTGCCCCAGGACACCAGTCTTCAGGAAGAAATCATCACCTTGATGATGCCTTGATTCGGGAGCCAATAAATTCCCATTGTTTAAGCCAATCCTTTTGATGGTATTTGCTTTAGCAATGAAGAAACCAAAACACATGCCAGCACACATATAACTTTTTCAAAAACTTACCTTTCCATAAATAGGCACACATGTCCCAGAGCCCTCCTCTCTCAAAAACACAACTTACATACTATGCACTCTCACACATACCTATACACACAGCACATCTAATCCTCCCCTCTAACATCCAGTCCACATATAGCCATACTCTGTCCTGACTACTTAATCCAGAATACACCCTCAGCTGCAACCAACCATTCTGTCACACACATTTACACCAAAAACATAGTCATAATCATACCAACTCCTTTCACATAGTCTTATTCTGTTCCTACATCACACACTTACATCACAACATACCCATCTCCACCCTGTATAAGCCCCGACCACATATATGTATACACAATTTGCCCCACCATCCTGTCTGTACCACACACTTGGATTCCTCCAACCATTTTTGTTAACTTTTTATTTCAAAATAATTTCAAACTTACAGGAGAGTTGAAAAATAATACAAAACCCATACAGAGAAAAACACCAACATAGCCCCCAGCCAAGTACCTAGAGCCACTAAATTTTAAGATTTTGCCATATTTGTAATATCATTCTATTTATCTACCTAGCCACAAAGAAATTATATGAAAAATATATGCATAAAAATGAAAAGGGACTCAAAACGGGACAATATAAAAAAATCAAATAAAGATGAAATTAGTCATTGTTGGAAAAATTGGGGATAAAATTTATAAGACTTACAAAGACAAAATAGCAAAATGGTAGAAGAAAATTGTGCATTACCAGTAGTAACTGTAAATATAAATGGTTTAAACTCTCCAGTTAAAAGGCAGAGATTGGCAGAAAGGAAAAAAAAATAAGCATGACCCAACTATATGCTCTTTATAAGAGATTCACCTTAAATTCAAAAACACAAGTAGATTGAGAGTAAAAGGATGAAAAAAAAAAATGTATGCAGGGGGAGCAGATGTGGCTCAAGCACTTGAGCTCCCACCTCCCACATGGGAGGTCCCAGGTTTGGTTCCCAGGGCCTCCTGAAAAACAAAAACAAACAACAAGCAAAGCAAACAAAAAACAAATTCAGAGCCAATGTGGCTCAGTGGTTCTTCCCACATACAAGGTTCCGGGTTCAATCTCCAGGCCCCACTACCTCAAAAAAAAAAAAAAAAAAAAAAAAAAAAAAAAAAAAAAAAAAAAAAAAAAAAAGCCATGCAAATAATAACCAAAAGAGAGCTGGGGTGGGTAAAATAGATAAAATATGCTTTGAGTCAAAAATAGTTTTGAGGGACAAAGAATGTAAGTATATACAAATTAAGGGGTCAATACAACAAGAAGGCATAACATTATAAATATATATACACCTAATTGCAGAGCTCTAAATATATGAAGTAAATCTGACATTTCTGAAGGGAGAAATAGATGGTTCTACACTAATAGCAGAAGACTTCCATATACTATTTACAATAATGGATAGAGCATCTAAACAGAAGATCAATAAGGAAATAATAGTCTTGAATGATACTGAAGCAGGCTAGTTTAGGGAATGAAAAGACAAATCTGGGACCTGGCAGAAAGCCACGGCTGTGACACACGTGGCCATGGGAACCATTCCTGAGGGAAAGACCCCACAAGATGGCTGTTGGAAGAACCTCACAAGAATTCCCCATTTGGAACGGGATTTTGTTTGGGATCAAGGAAAAGCCCCAGATATTCTCAAGCGGCCTTGCCATTGCCCCCCAAGGGAATTGATGGGTGGGGTAACTAATCAAAATTGCAAACAGCTGGGACTCCTTCCCCAAACATTAACAAGGGGAGGAGTAATTAATAGTTTAAAAAGCAAGTGCATAAAAAAATAAAAAATTATGTTAAAATTTAGTTCCTGAAATAAGATGCCATTAAAAATGTAATGATTCGAAAGTGAAAAAATTTTTTTAAAAAAGCAAGTGCAGAAGTTAAATCAACCCCCCCCCCCTTTTTTTTAAACCCTTTTTACCTGGTATGCCCTTTCTTGCCCTGTCTGGAACTGCATGCAAGTAGACCTGGGAATAAACTACTGGCCTAACTAAACTGAGATGTACTTAAATTCTTTTTTGTAACATAGCCAAGAACCTATAGAAAATCCAGCAAAAATACTATAAAATCACCAGGCCTAACAGAGATATATAGAACACTTCACCTAATAGCAGCAGAATACACATTCTTCCCTGGTATATATGGGTCATTCTCCGGGATAGACCATATATTAAGTCACAAAACAAGTTTCAAAAAATTCACAAATATTGAAATCATACAAATGCATCTTGCCTGACCACAATGGAATGAAGCTAGAAATAAATAACAGAGGGAAAATTGGAAAATTCACGACTATATAGAACAAAACAAAGCACTCTTAAAAGTAAATGGTGGATTGCAGCCCCCTCTCAATGGATTGCAGTCCCCTCTCAATTAGAGGTGGAGTGGACATCACCACCCCAGAATCCTCAAGAATGGGAAATGAACTATGGACTAAAGTAGTTTCACTAGTATTCTACTACAGACTTATTGTGATTCTACCAATGGAAGAAATTATATCATTGATGTGGAGGCAGTGGCCACTGGAAGTTCTGAGGGCAGGGAGAGGGAAAAACAGGTGTAATGCAGGGGCATTTTCAGGACTTGGGAATTGTCCTGAATGACATTGCAATGACAGATACAGGCCATTATATATTTTGCCATAACCTACAGAATTGGGTAGGAGAGAGTGTAAATTACATGGCAAACTATTTTTTATGTAACATTTGTGTAACCTAAGTATCTTTAAAAAATTAGGTGTAATATGGTGGCATTTTCAGGACATTGGAATTGTCCTGAATGACAGTGCAGTGATGGATACAGGCCATTATATATCTTGTCATAACTTACAAAAAATGTGTGGGAGAGAGTTTAAACTAAAATGTAAACTATAATCCACACTCAGTGGCAATGCTCCAATATGTGTTCATCAATTGTAACAAATGTACCACACTAATGAAGGATGTTGTTAATGTGGGAAAGTGTGGGAGGGGTAGGGAGTGGGGTATATGGGAATCCCCTATATTTTTTATATAACACTTATGTAATTAAGTATCTTTAAAAAAATAAAAATTTTTACCCATTCTAGTGGGTAAAAAAAAAGTAAATGGGTCAAAGAAGAAATCACAAGGGAAATTAGGAAATAACTTGAGGCAAATGAAGATGAAAACACAACATACCAAAACTATAGAGGTGCAGCAAAAACAGTCTTGAGAGGGAAATTTATAGCTCTAAATGCTTACATTAAGAAAGATCTAGAATCAGACATATACCATCACAGCTGGTGGATTTAGAGAAAGAAAAAAAAAACAGCAAGCAAAAAGGATATAACAAAGATTAGAGCAGAGATAAATGAAAAAGAGAATAACAAAACAATAGAATATCAACAAATCAAATGTTAGTTCCATGAAAAGATCAATAAATTTGACAAACTTTTAGCAAGACTGATAAAGAAAAAAAGGACAGAGGATTCAAATAACTAAAATCAGAAATGACCCAATGGAAATAAAAAGGATTATAGGAGGATATTATAAACAACTGTATGCCAACCAATTAGATAACCTAGATGAAATGGGCAAATTCCTAAAAATACCCAAACTCCCTATGCTGACTCAAGAAGAATTAGAAGATCTCAACAGACCAATAACAAGAGATTGAATCAGTATTCAAACACCTCCTAACAAAGAAGCCCAGGACCAGATGGCTTCATGGGTGAATTTCACCAAACATTCCAAGAACACTTAACTCCAGTCTTGCTCAAACTTTTCCAAAAATTGAAGATGAGGGAACCCTCCCTAACTCATTCTATAAGGCCAACATCACCCTAATACCAAAAGTAGATAAAGATACCACAAGAAGAGAAATTTACAGACTTTCTTAGTTTGCCACAGAGCTGCCATTGTAGTATACCAGAAATGGGTTGGCTTTTATAATAGGAATTTTATTAGGGGAAAATCTTATAGTTCTGACTGTGAAAATGTCCAAATCAAGGCATCATTAGAGATGCTTTCTCAGAAAAGGTTGGCTGCTAGCAGATCTCGGAGTCCTGCCAGAGGGACAATGGTGGGTCTGCCGGTCTCTCTCTACTTTCTCCTAGAGATCAACTGTGGGTGATCAGGCCTCTTTCCCAGGGCCTCATCTCCTTGAGCCTGTCAGGGCTTCTCTGTCTTTCTGCAGTTATAGGCAAACCTGGGGTCCTCTCTCTCACATGGCAGGGCAAAGAAGGCAGAAGCTCTCTTTTTTCTGTGTGATTCTGCTTTCAGTTCTCTGTTTATATAAGACCCCAGCAAGAGGGTGGAGACCTAACCTGGGTTAAGCCCCACTAATGAAGTTCTATCAAAGGGCCCCACACCCATAGGAATGGATTCGTTCAAGAACAATCTTTTCTGAGATTCACAAAATTCAAACTGTCACACAAACCAATATCTCTTATGAATATAGGTGCAAAAATCCTCAACAAAATACTAGCAAACTGAAGCTAATGGGCAAAAGAAAAAAAAAAAAGAAGAAGAAGAAATTAAAGGCATCCAAATGAAAAAGAAAGAAGTAAAACTTTCCCTATTTGCAAATGCCATGATACTATATACAGAAAATCCTGAAACTCCACAGCAAAGCTCTTATGGCTAACAAAGGAATTCAGCAAAAATGGCAGGGTACAAGATCAACACCCCCAAATCAATAGTCTTTCTATACAAAAGCAATGAACAATCAGAAGAAGAAATCTAGAAAAAAAATTCCATTTACAATAGCAACTAAACAAATGAAATACCTAGGAATAAATCTACCAAGGATGTAAAGGACATGTAGACAGAAACCAAACAGTGCTTTAAAAAAGACCGAAATAAATGGAAGGACATTCCATGTTCATGGATTGGGAAACTAAATATTGCTAAGATGTCAACTCTACCCAAAGCTATGTACAGATTCAATGCAATCTCAATCAAAATTCCAACAGCCTTCTTTGCAGAAATGGATAAGCCAACCATCAAATTTATATGGAAGGTTAAGGGGCCCCAAATAGCAAAGACATCTTGAAAAAGAAGAATGAAGTTGGAGGATACACTCTTCCCAATCTTAAAACTTATTACAAAACTACAGTAATCTAAATAGCATGGTACTGACACAAAGCTAGACATATAGACTAATGGAATAGAATTGAGAGCTCAAAAGTCAATCCTTGCATTTATGGCCAACTGATTTTTGACAAGGTGGCAAAGACTACTCAATTGGGAAAGAATGGTCTCTTCAACAAATGGTGCTGGGAAAATTGGATCTCCATTTGCAAGAAAAAGGAGGATGAACCCTACCTCACATATCATACAAAAATCAACTCAAAATGGATCAAAGACCTAAATATAAGAACTAGAAGTATCAAACTCCTAGAAGAAAATACAGGGAAGCACCTTTGGGACATTGTGTTAGGCAACGGTTTCTTAGACTTTACACCCAAAGCACAAGCAACAAAATATAGATGACTGGGATCTCATCAAAATAAAAAACTTTTGTTCCTCAAAGGACTTTGTCATGAAAATAAAAAGACAATCTACACAATGGGAGAAACTATTTGGGAACCACATATCCTATAAAGGATTAATATCCAGTATATATAAAGACCTCCTTCAACTCCACCACAAAATGACAAACAATCCAATTTAAAAATGGGCAAAAGACTTGAACAGACAGATCTCCAAATAAGGTATACAAATGACCAGAAAACACATGAAAAGATGCTCAACATCATTAGCCATCAGGGAAATGCAAATAAAAACCACAATGAGATACTATTTAACACCCATTAGAATGTATGTTATTTTTAAAAACGGAAAATAAGTGTTGGAAAGGATTCAGAAAAATAGGAATACTCACTCAGTGCTGGTGGCAAAGTAAAACAGTGAAGCCACTGTGGAAGAGTTTAGTCATTCCTCAGAAAACTAAGTATAAGAATTGCCATATGACCTGGCAATCCCACTACTAGTTATATAGCCAAAAGAATTGAAAGCAAGGGCTTGAACAGAAATTTGCACAACAATGTTCATAAAAGCATTCACAATTGCCAAAAGATGGAAGTAACTCAAGTGTCCATCAACCCATGTATGTATAAATAAAATGTCGCATATACATACAATGGAATATGATTCAGCCATAAAAAGGAATGAAGTCCTGATACATACACCAATATTGAAGAACCTTGAAGACATCATGTAGAGGAGATAAGCCAGAAAAAAAGGGCAAATATTGTATGATCTCACTGATTTGAAACAATTAGAATAAGCAAATTCATAGAGTCAGGATCTAGAATATAGGTTACCAGGGAACTGGATGGGAAAAGGGAATGGGAAGTTGTGATGGTTAGGCTAATGTGTCAACTTGGCCAGGTAATTGTGCCCAGCTATTAGGTCCAGCAAGCACTGGGCTAATTGAGTTTACTGCATGGATGGCTGATTACATCTGCATCAATCAGCGAGATTGGATCAAGAATGGATGATGCTTTTATCCATTCAGTTGACTGCCATAAAAGGGAACTGATTTCAACATTCAGA
>PVKH010024084.1:0-13512 GCA_004027955.1 Chaetophractus vellerosus
TAGATAACTCACGAACTGTACATATTTTTTAAAGGCATCCCTACTGGAACTCTCAATTTTTAAAAAAATTCATTGTGTCAAGCACTTCGTGGACCCTTTAAAGCTCCTTTAATTCTGGGGATATATTTTGAATTATTTGTTTGATAATTTCCTTTTCTTCATTCTTCTCTTGACTCTTTCTAGTATTCTACTAGAGTTCTATTCTAATGCTTGTATTTCCAAGATTATTCTTTAATTTTCTTATTTTTTCTCTCCTATTTTTCATTTCCGTGTAATTTTATTCTCCTTTTTGGCCTGTTTCTTTAAAATTATAATCCAAACCTTTTATAGACTTTTTTTTTATAGCTTTTTTAAATTTCTAAGAGCGCCCTGCTTTTCCTAATTTATTTCTTTTAAATTATATCTTGTTTCAGTTTTATGGATGAGATACATCTCTTTAAGGATATTAATTGTACTTTCTATAAAATTTTATTTTCCTTGTAGCTTGAATTGCCTCTTCTGAATTTCTTTCCTTTATTTTTCCCCGTTTGTTTCTTTCATGTTAGGGAGTTTTCTCAATTATCTGGTGACCCTTGACTGCTAATGAGTGAGGCACTAAAAAGCTGGTTAGAAGCTCTGTGTGAAGGTTGCCAATTAAAGGCTACACTATAAAGCGCTTTCATTAAGACCCTACATGTCATTATCGGCGAGTCATATCGAAGGTTGTTCATTTTCCAATCTGTATTCTCCAGATTCTCCTTGGGGAGCATTAATAAGCCTGGCTGCCTGCTTTCTGGAGCCTGCAGGGAATGTGTAGACTTTCATTTAATTACCTATTTTCAGTTCCCCACCTAATCCTTGCCCATCTCGGAGCCTGGATACCCCAAATCTGGGTCTTTCCCCCCTGAAATTATGAATACTGTGTACTGTGAGTGTGGGCACTTAAAAGGCTTTTAGACACTTACCCTGCTTTCAGCCTTCACCTCCCTCTTCACAATCCTCTGCCTTCCATGGTTATTAGTGTGCCCATATCCTGAGTCTTTTTGGAATTCTCTGGGGGTGGTTCAACTTGCTCTCATGAATAGCTCCCTTTACAGACACTTGAATTTGACCTTCTTTCCCTCTGCTTGAGTCATTTACTGTTCTTCCAAATATTTTCTGTCCTCGTGCATTTTTGTAGCTTGGGGTCATATATATCATTAAGTGTTATTGAATATGGAATTTGTATATCTGTTACTAGTTTGCCTTGTTGATTGAAGGTTGTTTTTTTTTTTAATTTTTAAAGACTGATATGGTATAAATACTGAAAGGTCTTTACAATCTTGACATTGGTGGTATAAATACTGAAAGGTGTTTACAATCTTGAAATTGGAAGCCAGTAAATGACTTCCTTTCAATGAATTATGGTAACAGTTACTGTTTATTGTGTACTTGCTATATGTTTGGCACTAGTCACATGCATTATTTTATTTAGTCCTTAAAACATCTGGTGTATGTCAGGCACTGACTCCTAAGCGCTTCAAATATTTTAACTTTTTTTTTTTTATCACCACACAATCCTGTAAGGTAGGTACTATTGATATCCTCATTTTATAGACAAGTGTATAGGGGCACAGAAGATTAAGTAGCTTGTGTTAAAATGCATAGCTAGTAAATGCAACCTGCATTCTATTATAGGCAGTGAGACTATAAACCACTACTGTTCTACATAGCCCTACACAGTGCTACATGTAGGTAGAACTTGCTAAATATTTGTAGAATGAATATTTTAAAGTATTCCCTGAGTTTTAGTTTTTAATTAAAATGATATTTTTAACATATACTCTTTTATTAGTTATTGCCATTTAGCTTTTCTTTTCTGTGTGAAATCTTAATCTTTTTCTTTTCCCATTATTTCCAGAGTCAGTTTCAAATGCATCATAAATTACAACAGCTTAGTAAAGTGGAGACCACTTTTTTAAAGCTACCGTATTGTTTTCATCCTCATTTTAATAGTTATAGAAAATGGAAGAAAATTTAATTTGTTTCTGTTTATCAATGTACTATTGTCCAGATATATAGATACTTTAAAAGTTGCTTTTCCCCCCTCCAGATGTGTAACTCAAATTAAGAACTTCTATATATATAAAATTAGGTGAATACTTTCCTTTGTATTTACTACCCCTTCATATCTTACTTCTAATATATTTATGCAAAGTAAACAGGTAATAAATAACATAAATCAACGTGTGTATCTCTGTATATAAATGTAAGCTTATCTATGTATATATTACAGGTTCTCTTAAAGATCATGGGAAATTTCTTCATTAAGGTATTATGGACACAATTATCTTCCATAATATAAGTGGGCAATGGCTAACTTTACTTTTGGGAACCCTAATTAAAGCATTTCAGTCTCCATTATTTGGTCACCCAAAGTATTATATGCATTTCACAAGACTTATTTGGATTTATTGCATATCATTTTTCATTATGCATTCTTTGATTTTAATATTGAGTCAGCCTGGTTTTCAGATGCTAAGATGTACATTTCCTTATTGCTATTAACAGGAATGTTTAGAAATAATTTTGGCTTAAAATGTAGCTTCTGTGGTAGGGATTTCTGGTTCTCCTTCTGGCACAAGATAGGTTCTTTTGTGGTTAGGTAGAGTCATATGACTAGTTCTGACCAATGAAAGGTGAGCAGAAGTTGCATGTAAGACCTCAGGGCTGGTGCATTTATTGCTGGTGTGAGATCCTTCAAAGCTTTTATTTCTACTGTTATAGCAACAACAGTATTCTAAATGGTGTTTTCTCTGTGATCCTGGGTCCTATAGGAAGAAGACATAGAACGGAGCCCATAGATAACCCATAATGGACATGTGGAATGAGTGGAAGGGGTTCTTTGAAGCCACTGAAATTCTGGGCAATATGTTATTGCAATATTACCTAGATGATCCTGAGTGATAAAACCTCCTGCAGGGAAAGTCTGATATGAAGCCTCTCAGAATTTTTTTAAGATTATGGAGCTGCAAAGGATCCAGCATTTTTTAAAATTTAATTTTATTTATTTATTTTTATTTAAAAATTTTTTTTATTACATATCCCCCCCTTTCTGCTTGTTCTTGCTGCGTTCATTCTTGCGTTCCTCTGTGTCTGCTTGTCTCCCCCCGGTGCGGTGACCCCCCGAGTCAGCTCACCGCACGGCGGCCTGCCTGCTCGCGGGGGCTTGCCCTGCTCGTGGGGGCTTGCCCTGCCCGTGGGGGCTTGCCCTGCCCGTGGCAGCGTGCCCTGCCCGCAGCGGCTTGCCTTCTCAAGGCGGGCTGCCCACTTATGTGGTAAACTGGCACCCTACCAACTGGGCTACAGCTGGCCCCAGATCCAGCATTTTTTAAGAGAAAAAGGATAGTGGCATTTAGCTTTCCAGTGAGGACCAGATGGAGATGAGGTTGGTGGATTTTAAATTTGGGAACACCTCTAAGACTCCCAGATCAAGCTGTGACTTCCAATTTGCCTTGAGTATTTTTTTTGGGGGGGTGGGGGGTCACTTTTTGGGAACTCCAGAAATGAAAGTTTAATAATGGGCAAAGACAGAGATTCTGAGTCTGGAGGATAATGGCATTTTCCTGATTCCAAATCTACAAACATATCCTCCCCCTGTCCTTCCCTCTCCCCAGAAAACCCATATTACCAACATGGAACTCAAATAAAACCACACTTGACCCACGCCTTCTGCGTTGCTTCAAGATATGGAATACCATAATCTTCAGATGTAGGGAAGGAAAAAGAGCACCAAATTGCAGTAGAGCTCTTGCTGCATCAAGTCTTTCAGTGCACAAAGTGGGGGAGGGGAGTCTTAAGAGAGACTATAAAAAAGAGGACAGAAGCACAGAAAACTCAGATGTGCCAAAATATTGAACCCAGGCCTGGGTTGTCATAGTTCACAGCTTTGGCTCAGGAAAAGGACTTGAAAGTAAGCAGGAGTAGAAGTGGCAGCTGCACAGACACTTTGCTTCTAGGGGAGAATACGATAACCTTGGAGATGTGGTCAGTGAAAGAAAAGAAAGAAATGAGCAGACAAATTTTCAGAATTTGCAGAAAAAAGGAAAAATTATACCATACATCCTTCTCCATCATCTGTTAAACTAAACCTTCCTAAACGGATTGGAAACTCTTAACTAGAAACTCTGTATACAGATACCTAGAAATAGGGAAGAAAATTCCATATAAAACTACTATGAAAAGAAAACAGAAAATAGAAATCAAAACTTTCCAGCTGATGAAAACTGAATGAATTTCCTGAGATAAGTATTATATGACATGAAACAAATACTTTGAATCAGATTCAAAACTAAGAATAGAAATGGACAGAAAGCAGAAGGAAATGCAGTGAGTTGATTGAATTCAGGGGAAAAAAATGGTGGAAAAGACAATCATGTCAGAAATGAAGACTAAATAACAAGGGAGAATAGAGTCAAATGAAAGTTTTATAAGGGGTTTTGAGGAAAATCAGGGCAACAAGTTTCGAAAAACTAGATATATGAAAAGAGAGAAGATAATTAAAACAAAGGACAGGCAAAGAAGATGTAAGTATATACAACTGGAGTCTTTAAAGAAGAAAAATAAACTATAATCCAGAAATATAATTACAACAATAAAAGAAGATTTGAGTCTACACCATGAATGACCTCCCAGACACTTGAGAATATTGACCTGTGATGATCAGCTCTGAGACATATATTACTAAAACTACTAGACTGTAAAGTTAAAAAAAAAATCCTCAGGGTTTCCAGAAAATAGATTAAAAAATCACAGAATGATAGTATTAGCTAGTACTAGACTTTTCAGAAGGAACATACAAAATAAGGCAATGATGGAACAACATTTTAAAAAAATAATTTAATGAAAGAATATGCACAACTAAGGATTATATCCAGCCAACTGCCTTCAAAATTAAGGGTATAGAAAAAGGTTTGAATGAGCAAGAACTCAGAGAATAAACAGTAATATCCTGAGGAATTTTTCAGATAGTAAGTCTCATCCAAACAAAAGCTGACTGAGGAAAAGGACTACTGATGAATTTTTAACATATTTATTTGTAGGACTGAGACTAAAACAAGGATGGTGCCATGGATAGATGAACAGTATATAAACCTTAAATTGTGTTTGGTAAATATGTAATTTGATGCATAAGTATGCATAGGGCATAAGAACATGTACATGTTTATTCCCAATTTTAGTTTCAATTTCAATTTTACTTGAAGTCAAAGCAAAAATCTAGTTATTTGAGATGTTGCACACAGAAGCAGAACTAAGAAACCACACAAACCACTTAGTAAAACATTTTCAAATTTAAACATTTATTTCCTTAACAATATAAGTGGCTAAGCAAGCTAAAAATGTATTAGGGAAAGGATATAGGCCTTCCTGGGCCTCATCTCCTTTATATAGGTAGTAATTTTCTCCCTGTAATAGGGCTTCTCTCTCTTTCTATAGCTGTAGGCAAAACTGGAGTCCCCTCTCTCACATGGCAGGGTCAAAAATGGCAAAAATCCCTTTTTCTGTGTCTCTTCTTTCTCTCTGTGTGTTCTCAGTATATATAAGACCCAACAAGAGGGTGGAGACCCAACTTGGGTCACACCTCACCAACATAGTCCAATCAAAGGGCTCCACACCCACAGGAATGGATTAGTTCAAGAACATAATCTTTTCTGGGATTCACAAAATTCAAACTGTCACATGTTTTATCTTTCAGAGTTAGATGCCTTTTGGCTTGTTTGGGATGACTTAAGCCAGTAAACAACTTTAACATCAAATAACTTTACTTCCAGGTAATCTCTTGCATGAAGAAATTGTAATCAGATTCTTACAAGCCAATGGGATAAGGCATCCTTTATAGTATTTTGAAACACATACCACATATGTGTAAAATATATGTCCATGTACAGAATAAGGAGGTGTACAGTGATTTAAATATACATAAAATGTGATATAAATATACATACATACATATACATTTCCTAGCTCTGTTTATGAAAGGGTCTAGAAGCAAAGATGCCCCAATAGCAATGAGCACAGCAGGGGCCCAGATCTTTGTTTCTAATACCATTTCCCACTAAAAGGAATCAAACCTACTTCTCAAAGACAACAAGTAATTACTCAAAGAAAAAAAAAAAAGAAGAAAGAAATAGACATGTCTGAAGGACATAAGGCAGCTTGAAGGCATTCCCACTCATCAAATCTGGTACAATTTGTATATCAAAATAATTAAGGACAGTAATGAATTCTAAACCATTGAAAAAATAGGAATTCATGAATGTAGTCTATTGATTGATAGATTGATAGTGGGAAGAAATGAGGGCTCTTCCCCACAGTACAATGCTGACAAATGTGGAAGGAGTGAAAGAGCTCAAAAATTACCATTTTGTAACCATTATAGTAAAGATTTGTTCAAGCAAGAATCATCAGTGGGTGCTAAATCTAGGGAAAATAGTTCAGTGAAAAAGCAGGATATTTTCGTGGCCCTATGGTGTCTCCCCACAGATTGCTTATTATAGGGAGAAAATTACTACCTATGTAATGGCGAAAATTGACAACACCTTGAAGAGGTGATCAAGCATTGCATCACTGAGAAGCAGATGTGGCTCAAGCAGTTGGGCACCTGCCTACCACATGGGAGGTCCCAGGTTCGGTTTCTGGTGCCACCTAAAGAAGACAGTGAGTTGATGCAACAAGGTGATGCAGCGAGGAGACACAACAAGGAAACACAATGAGAGACACAACAAGCAGGGAGCAGAGGTGGCTCAAGCGATTGGATGCCTGCCTTCCACATGGAAGGTGCCAGGTTCGGTTCCCGGTGCCTCCTAAAAAAAGATGAGCAGACACAGCACACAACGAGCAGACAGCGAGAGCAAATAACGAGGGTGGGGGGAGAAATAAATAAAATAAATCTTTTTTTTTTTTTTAAAAAGAGGGGCACACTGACCTTGTATGCCTCTGACTGTAATACCTGAGAAGTACACATCACTACAGTAGTATTCCTGCTGGTTTGCATAACCTGATTATAATCATGAAGGAACTTCAGATTTTAAAAAATTCTATTTAAAACAAACAAAAAACATTGGCCTCTATTCTTTAAAAAAGTCAGTCATACAGTGCTGGAATGTGAGGGGGAGTGGGGTGGGGTGGTTGGGTAGGACTATCCATGGAACTTGGGGGAGGGTTGGAGGAAGGAACAGGTGAACTCTGGGGATTTGTAGGTCTGTGGTCAAAACTACAATGGTGGTGAATCTCAATGGAGTTGCAACACCTGCTCTCCAGTACATTGGTCTCACCCAGGACAACTAACATGGAGGTGATGGTGGACAACTACCATACCAAGGAACAGAGGGAGTCTACAACTGCAAGCAAGAGAGTCCCATCCATGGGCCCCATGGGATCGCAGCCCCCTCTCAATTAGAGGTGGAGTGGACATCACGATCCCAGAATCCTCAGGATTGGGGAATGAATTATGGACTAAAGTAGAATTACTGGTATTCTACTGTAGACTTATTGTGTTTCTAGCAATGGAAGAAATTATATCATTGATGTGGAGGCAGTGGCCACTGGAAGTTCTGATGGCAGGGAGAGGGAAAAACAGGTGTAATATGGGGGCATTTTCGGGACTTGGGAATTATCCTAAATGGCATTGCAACGATAGATACAAGCCAATATCAATCTTGCCATAATCTACAGAATTGGGTGTGAGAGAGTATAAACTACAATGTAAACTTCAATCCATGCTTAGTGGCAATGCTCCAAAATGTGTTCATCAATTGCAATGAATGTTCATCACTAATGAAGGATGTTGTTAATGTGTGAAAATGTCGGAGGTGTGGGGAGTGGGGCATATGGGAATCCCCTATATTTTTATGTGACATTTGTATAATCTAAGTATCTTAAAATTTTTTTTAAAAATTTATATTAAAAAAACTACAATGGTGGGAATGTTCTTTTGGCAGATATGGCAGGAGAGGGTTACAGGTGCAGGGCATCAGGGGGTGGGGGGATATGCAGGGTAGCATACACCTGGGGCATGCTTCTGTGGAATATGAAAGTGTTCATCTTGTCATTGTGTGTTATCTCAGTCGGTGGAGACCCACACAATAAACAAGAAAACAGTAAATTCCTATTCTGGGGAGTCCTGCTGTGTTCTTAGTTAGAGAGGCAAGAATCTCTTGAGAACATAGGCAGTGTCTAGTAAAAGAAAATAGACCAGTATGTCAAGCCCTCAGTAGTATTGCATGTAACTATGAACCTTATTTTTCAAAAATTGTAACTTAGTGGTTACCATAGGTTCTGATGGGAGGAGGAGAGAAGAATAGAACAGATGGAACATAGGGCATTTTTAGGGCACTGGAATTGTTCTGCATGATCTTGCAATGATGGCTATAGGCTATTTTAAATTTTGTCAAAACCTATAAAAGTGTATGGTGCAAAATGTAAACCATAATGTAAACCATTGGCCATGGTCAGTAGCAATGCTTCAATATTTGTACATCAATTGTAACAAATGTACCATCCACATATAAAATGTTATTAATAGGGCAGAGGGGCAGGGGGGTTGGGTATAAAGGAATCCCCTATATTTTCTATGTGACTTTTCTGTAACCTAAAGCTTCTTTGAAGATAAAGCAAAAAATAAAATAAAATAAAAAAGACACTGAGGGAACATACGGAAGAAGTTGTCACTGTACATAAAAAGCAACAGATCTTATGGTGATGGAAGACATAATGAAAAAAATTTCATTATTTTTTATTTTTGTACTTTGTTATTTTCTTTTCTTATTTTTATTTATTTTTTTGTCTTTGTTTTTGGGGAAGTTTTGGATTCAGAAGGGTTACAACTGTGGCAGTGGAAGATAACTGATGTGGGTGTCGGTGATGAGAGGGTGTGTGGAGAGGGGTGCGCTTGGGACATGCCTCTGTGGCATATGAATATGTTGAAGTTGTCTTGGTAGGTGGAGAAGGACAGATTAACAGAAAGAATATTGAATTCCTATCCTGCGAAGTCCTACTACTCTAACAGAGCGGCAGGAATTCCCTAAGTACATGGGCAGTGCCTAGTGAAGGAGGACAGACCATTACGCCAGGCCCTTGATATTGATGGTTGTGCTTATGAACCTTGTTCTTGTGAAATTGAAACTTAGCCTAGTATTGTATATTGCCTAAGAATTACCTCCTGAAAGCCTCCTTGTTCCTCAAATGTAGCATCTCTCTAGGCCAAACTCAGCATAAAAATGCACTACCTTCCCCCTGGTGTGGGACATGACTCCCAGGGATGAGCCTTCCTGGCACCGAGGAATTATTACCAAGCACCAACTAGCAATGCATTTGGAAAAAGACCTTGACCAAAAGGGTGAAATATTAAATATGAATGAGTTTTTATGGCCAAGAGATTTCAAAGTGAGTCAGGAGGTCATTCCAGAGTTTATGCTAATGCATGTCTCAGCCGGATCTCATTGACTGCCACAGTAAACAGTGCCTCAAACAGCAGGGCTCCTGAGTGCTCTAGAGACATCTAGACACTGTAGGCAGGGCAAACAATCTCAGGAACTTGGTGCCCTGTCAGTGGGCCCTACTTTGGAATATGTGCCCCCCAATGTAACAGGGTTAGATTCATTTATAATTTCCCTACACATGGCTCTTCTGCCCCTTTTATTTGAACCTATAATTAGCACTATATTCATTAAATATATGTCCCAGAGATTTAAATTTTCAGTCCGTTCATATGCTGGTTGAGCCCTGAATCTCAGCAGAGTTGCAATGCCTACTCTCCAATTCACTGGACTCACCAGAACAACTAACAAAAGTATGATGATAGACAGTGCCCATCCCCCCCAAAAAACAGTATCCACACCTGCAAGCAAGACAGTTCCATCCATCTGCCCCACGGTATCTAAGGCCCTCTCAGTCAGAAACAGTGATCATCACCATCCTCAAATCCTCAATACTGAGGAATGAACAAACATAAGGGGGAATGCAGCTATGGACTAAAGGGACTTATTATTCTAGCAATAGAAAAACTTGTATCATTGATATAAAGGCAGTGGTCACCAGAGGTTCTGAGGGGAGGGAAAGGGGCATTTTTGGATCCTTGGAATTATTCTGTCATTGCAGTGGTGGGTACAGGCCATTATATGTTTTGTCAAAACCTATAAAATTGTGCATTGCAAAGTATAAACTATAATGTAAACTACAGACCATAGTTAGTAGTAATTCTTCAATATGTGTTCATCAATTGTAACAAATGTACCAAACTAATGAAAGATGTTGTTAATGGGGGGAAAGTGTGGGAAGGGGAGGGGGTGGGGGATGTGGGAATGCCCTATATTTTTTCTCTTTTTTTTTTTAAATTTATTTCTTGCTTCCCCCCTATATTTTTGACGTAATATTTTATATAATCTAAAGCTTCTTTAAAAAAGAAAAAGTCAGTCATAAAAGACAAGACTAAGGAACTGCTTCAGATTAAAGGCAACTAAAGAGATACGACAAAATAAATGCAATGTGAAAATGCTGGATCCTACACTTGGAGGAAGAAAATGCTATAAGGGACATGCAACGATTGACAGAATTGGAAAAGGGCTCATAAATAAAAGTATCTTATCAATGTTAAAATTTCTGAATCTGATAACTGTACTGAGGTTCCTTAAAAGAATTTTTAGGTTATATGCACTGAAATATATTAAGTATATTAAGAGTCATGATGTGTGAAAACTACTCTGAAGTAGATCAGAAAAAATAAGTATTATGTGTGTGAATGGGTGTGTGTATAAATATATGAATGAGACAGAAGAGGCAGAATGTTAAAATTGATGATTATGAATAAAAAGTATATGGGAGTGATGAATGCACAACTCTGTAATTATACCAAAAGCCATTGAATATACACTTTAGATGGATTATACAGTATGTGAATATATCTCAATAAAATTACTTTAAGAGAAAAGAGAATACAGGAGTTCTCTCTTTTTTGTGTGTGAAACTTTAGAATTTGGAATCTTTTTTAAAATAAAATTTTTAATGACCTATAATTGTGTTTAGAGATAAGATTTGTAGTTTTTTTTTTATAGTGCAACAGAATTGTGCTGATACCTCTTGTCATAAAATCTGAAGCATAATTACTTAACTTGGTTTCAGGGTAATGGGTTGGAAAAAGGAAGTGTCCCTCCAGAACACCCCTTGATGTTTTTCTTCTAAATCATAGAATTAGGGTTGGAGCATGGTTGTGGTGGAGAAAATACAGTTAGAACTGAGGTAGAGGAAGGATGGGATGAGACAAAATGAATCTCACTTCTTTGGTCTCATGTTCATAGCACTAGATATCAGTTCACTGTGAGTTAAAATTAACATTTTAAAAAGGTAGGGTTGTTCTTTAAAAACAAGTTGGCAATGCTATGTAAGTTTATAGCTGTAAGGAAAGATTATTGCAAACCGATAGTTGATTCAAGGCTGCTATATTTAAGTGTTAATAGAAACCAAATTGGCATTATTTAACCAGCATGTAGTCTGGAAAATAGAAAAAGGAAAGGGTGTTGATAAAGTACTTTCTCACAATAGAATTAAGGGTAGAGGTGACAATAGAATTGTGGTAGAAAAAATGAGGTTATGACTTAGGAGGAACAAAGTGCTGCTGTGTTTTCTCACATTAAGCTGAAATCTTATCCTTGGGAATATTATTTTGGGCTATTAAAAACTATTTTATGTCTTTATTCACAATTGCCAAGAGATGGAAACAACCTAAGTGTCCATTAACTGATGAATGGATAAATGAAAAGTGTTATATACATACAGTGGAATATTCATCCATAAAATGGAATGAAGGTCTGACCCATGCAACAACATGGATGAACCTTGAAGACATCATGTTGAGTGAAATAAGCCAAACATAAAAGGACAAATACTGTATGAGCTCAGTGATATGAAACAATTAGAATAAGCAAGGTCATAGAGTCAGAATCTAGAAATAGGTTAGGGGGCCGGCTCGATAGCCCAGTGGATAGGGCGTCGGCATACCACATGGGAGGCCCCGGGTTCGATTCCCGGGGACCTCTCCTAGCGGGCAGACCGCCTTGAGAATGGCAAGCTGCCATGGGCGGGCCGGAGCCACCGTCGGCAGGGCAAGAAGCTGCCACGGACATGGCAAGAGCCGCCACGGGCAGGGCAGGTTGCCCGCGGATGGAGCGCAGCCAGCCACCCGTGAACTGAAAAGCCGGCCGTGAACAGACGCAGAGACCGCCCACAAGCGGGGAAAGCCACGCCTGCGCAATGTCCAATCTCGGCGAGTCGCCGCAGCGGGGGGAAGGGGAGATATGTAATAAAATAAATAAATCTTTAAAAAAAAAAATAGAAATAGGTTACTAGAGGAATGGGATGGGGGTGTGGAATGGGAAGTTAAGGCTTAAAATATACAGGCTTCCTATTTTGAATGATGGAAATGTTTTGGTTATGGATAATGGTGATGATAGCACAACATTGTGGACATAATTAACAGCACTGAAATATATATCAATATGATTAAAAAGGGGAATAGCAGATTGGATGTATGGTAACAATAAAAAAATTTTTTTTAATCCATGGAATTACACTATACAAACTGTGAACCCTAAGTTAAACCATAAACTCTAATTGATATTACAATCATAAAAATGTGCTAGCATCAATTGTAGCAAATATTCCATACCAGTGCAAGTTGTTGGTGGGTGGTGTATAGGAATCCTGTATTTTGTGCATGCTTATTCTGTAAACCTACAACTTCTCTAATAAACTATTTTATGCCTTGCATTAAAGGTATAGTATAAAGTAGATCAACAAATATCAAAATTATTGGAACTTTGGAAGCTGGAATGTTTGCTATATGTAATGGTTTAATTTTTATCATTCAGAAGTTAACTTAATTTTTGCTTGCTGAAATACTGAAGCATAGCTTCTGTTGTAAATGAAGCTATGCCTTCACGTGAGAATAAAGAATACTGTGCTGTGCGCAGAGTGCAGGTCTGTTCTTTCTCTAGAATTTGAGGCATGGTTGCATTTAACCTTTCTGTCATGATTTCTGCTTTCCTTTTACTTAGAGTACTTTATGATCTCATGGTAACTCAAGGATTATCATTGTGAACTTTAAGGGTTGCTCTATAGCTATTCAGAATTCAATAATTTTATTTCAGCAATTTTAAATGTTTTCACTGTGCTTAGTATAATTTATATTAATGACTTTACATTTTCTTCTGTTTCCCTACTTTCAGTGCCATAGTTTAGCCTTGATCATTTCTGGCCTCAACTGTTCCATCAACCTGTGCTTTGGCTTTGTTGTCATCTATCCCAATTCATTTCTAATTCATCTTCCACACTGCTGCCAGTGGTCTTTCTAAGACACAGATCTGATCATCTTACTCCTGTGCTTAAAATCCTTCACCAACTTCCCATTGCTTTCAGAACAAAATACATACTTTTTCAGGTAAAACAGAAGCTTTTCCTGAATTGGTTCCTGCCTCATGTCTTGGTGTGCCTTCCTTCCCC
>PVKH010024085.1:0-13704 GCA_004027955.1 Chaetophractus vellerosus
GGGGGACGGAAACAGACCCGCCCATAAACGGGGCAGAGCTGCCTGCATGGTGACCTGGCTTAGCGCGTCCCCGCAACGGGGGGAGACAGAGCAGACACAGAAGAACACAGAGAAATGAACACAGCAAGGGCAAGCAGAAAGGGGGGGGGGGATATGTAACCAAAAAGAAAAAATGTTCAGCAGGCAATGATACTGTTTTTAGATGGGGCGAAATGGGGCAGTCTTTAAAAGGCCTGTGTGGCAGTTTGAGAGTGTATGTACCCCAGAAAACCATGCTCTTAAAGCTGGTCCAATCTTGCAGATGGGACCTTTTCATTAGGCTACATCAGTAAGGCGTCCCCAAGGTGGGTCTTAATTTACTGGAGTCCTTTATAAAGGGGATGAGTATCAGAGAGAGAGAGAACCATGGAAGAGAAAGCTAAAGGCAGGGATGTCAAGAGGAGGAGAGAGAGCCCAGCAGACGCCGCCATGTGCCTGGCCGTGTGGCAGAGGAGTCCATGACCTCCAGCAGCCTGGAGAAAGCATCACCTGATGGTGCCTTGATTTGGACATTTTTCTCAGCCTCCTCGGAACTGTAAGCTTGCAAGCCAGTAAACCCACATTGGAAAAGCCAACTCATTTCTGGAAATTGCAGTTTGGTAGTTTGCTGGTGAAACAAAAACTTCCTAGGGAATCATTGATGCAAATTTAAGGAGGAAGCAAAAGATATAAGGTATCTTTAAACATAAACATGCATAAAACAAGGTTTTTTATTGATTGGTCGTTGAAATGTTGTGAACACAAGCTTGCAGGAGCCTAACCCTGTATTTTCTTTTGGGACCGTGGCTCAGTTTTCACTAATTCATTGTTCGCATAACTCCCACAGATAATGGGAATCGACTCTGTGTTCTTTGGTGAAAGGAATTTGGAATACTCTTTCATCAAACTGCCATCTAGTTTTTTTTTAATTTAAGTTTTACTAGCCCTATACCATAAATCAGGCAATATGCTTTCTTTTTCAATTTTCTGAAAAAATTTTCACTATGTTAGAGTTGATAGAATTTGCCTAGATAACCATGTGGCCATGCAGCTTTCTTGTAAAGATTTTTAAACTTCTGCTTTGATTTCTTTGATAGCAGTAGGGTTGTTTAGTATTTCTGATTTTATTTCTTGAGTCACTTTTTAAAAAGATTTATTTTATTTATTTCTCTACACCCCCTCATTGTTTGCACTTGCTGTGTCTGTTCGTCTACCTTGTTTTTTTCGGAGGTACCAGGAGCTGAACCCGGGGCTTCTGATGTGGGAGGGAGGTGCTTAATCTCTTGAGCCACCTCCACACCCTGCTTTTCGTTGTGTCTCTCATTATGTTTTTCCTCCCTGCGTCTCTTGTTGTGTTGTGTCAGCTCGCCGTTTTCTTTAGGAGGCACCGGGAACCTCTGCTCCCTACTTTGTTGTGTCTCTCATTATGTTTTTTCCTCTTGTGTCTTTTGTTGTGTCAGCTTGCCACACCTGCCCATTGCACCAACTCACTATCTTCTTTAGGAGGCACCGGGATCCGAACCAGGGATTTCTCATGTGGTAGGTGGGAGCCCAGTCACCAGAGCCACATCCGCTTCCCTCTTGTGTCACTTTTGATAATATTTTAAAGGAATTTTTGCATTCCATTCTTCTAAAATCGTTTTAACCTCTACTTTAAGTTTTCTTTTTTATAAGGCCAGTAATTTATTAAGGTAGGGAGGGAAGATAAATGGGAGAAAATAACAGATCATAGGTCCCAGGTAGAGAGGAAGGGGCTGAAGAGTGATAAAGAGGGCTGATTTACAGACTACAATTTCCCATTATAGATTATGAATGCCCCGGATTACTTGTATGTTGATCCATGCAGGGGGTGGGGCAGGGGACAGTGAGAGCTGTGCACAGAAGGGGAAAGGGAGAGAGAGAGCTCTACTCTCAGTTTTTAATTTATAATTTGTTGGCTTATGCTTTCTCTTTTTCTTAAATCTCATCAAACGTATGTTTTGTTTTAACTTTTTCAAGAACTATCCTTTGTCTTTGCTAGTGCTCTCTATTGTGCCTTTGTTTTTTATTTTATTCATTTCTGTTTTTGTATCAGTCAGAACATGTTAGATTATGCTATGGAAACAAACAACTCCAAAATCTCAGTTGCTTATCACGACAAAGGTTTATATTTTGCTCCCTCTGCACAGTAAATGTGAGTCAGCAAAGGGACTGTCTCAGGCAGTTGGTTTCCTTCCTTCCTCCATGACTCTCCAGGGAAGGCCAGAAAGCCCTGGGGTTGTATTCCTGGCAGTGAGAATCTTCCACGAAAGTGACTCATCACTTCCATTCATCTGTCATTGGCCAAAGCAAGTATTCTATCAATTGCTACATAAAAGCCCACCCTAAACCTTTGTGATTTAAAACAAAATAATCACTTATTGTTCTCATGAATCTGGCAGAAAAAGAGCTGAAAAAGTGGCTCAGTCCCCAAGAAGGGAGTATTTCCCAAAACTCAATTCAGGTGTGGTCAAAAAGATGGTAAACAAGGGGGAAACTTCTGGGGGGAGGAGTCAGAGGCCACAGAAAACAGTAGGCAAAGTGCCTACTTCTAGGACAAGAGTCATGGTCTCTTAAGGAGCAAGTCCCGGGCATAGGGTCAGGGGCTCCCAAAATGCCTGCTCCAGAGGGATTTAGAATCACTAATGAGTGGCAGCCATTCCCCCCTTGGGATAATGAGTGTTTATTGTGATTATCCTTTGTATTTTGGGTGGTTGAGTGGATTGTTGCTACCAAGTCATTTGAGTCCGTAACACTCCACGTCCAGAGAAGATGTACCCAGGCTTAATATAGACACGACTGCTCATCATTCCCTTAGAACAAACTAGAGCCCTAGACTTCGAGCATTTTGCCTTGCCTGAGATGTTTGGAGTGCTGCTCCAGGGGAGGGGACATGCATGTTTTAATAAGTATCTGGTGACCAGATGGGCAGATTGGGTATTCATTAGGGCTGTAACGTATTCTTTTGATTATGATTTTGTTGGCAAAATTGGCCGCAGTAGTCGCCTTCCTTGTATTCCTCCCCATGTAATTCTCTCCCCTGCTGGTTCTGGCCTTCGGCCAACCTGACAGTAGCAACATGACGCAAGCAAACTTGAACATGGTTAAGTATTGGGGCCTGGGAGCCCTGGGACCTCTGTGCAAAGAAGCCCAGATGCATCCTGCCAGATGATGGGAGAGACCCAGTCGCCATGCCTGTCTGCCCCGGCTGACAGCCTGCCAACCTGCCAGTGTGTAAATGAGGCTTTCTTAGGTGATCCAGCTGCCAGCAGATGAGCCTGCTGGCCAGGCAGAGATGAGATAGACCAGCAGGTATCAACTCAGCTGACCTAGACCAGAAGAACCAAGAGCTGACCCATAGAATTGAGAACTAAACAAAACAGTAGTTGTTCTAAGCGGTTACAGTCTGGGGAACTTGTGGGGTGGTTTGTTACATCAGCAAAGCTAACTGATGCATCCTCCTGCCAGGCATATGGAAGCTTGGCATAGTTACAGAAGCTGTGGATTGTATTTTCCAAAGTTGGGGGCCACACTAAATTCCATCCTACATACAGTTGACCTTCCTCCCATCAAGTCAGATCCTGTGTCCCCTTCACTTGATCCCGGCAGAACTGTGTGACTGCCTCAACCAGGACAGGATAGCGGAGTTGGTGTTACTTGACTTCAGAGGCTACTGAAGAGCCCAGCTCCCTTCTAGTAACATATGTGTGATCTCTCAGGCCTGACCATAGGCAATTAAAAGGGCTTCGCCTGGAGGCCTTGTTTTAGTCAGGGTGGTCTGGGGAAACAGAACCAGCAGGAGGATCTGTAAATATTATGTGATTTTATAAAATTGTCTCACACGACTGTGGGGCTGCACAAGTCCAAATTCCATAGGGCAGGCTGCAAGCTGGGAACTTCAGTGAAGGTTTTTGATGTATTCTCTAGGAGAAGCTGGCTGGCTGAAGTAGAGATGAAAATTCTCTCTTCTGACTGATGAAACCACCACTTCTTTTAAGGCTTTCAAATGATCGGATGAGACGTCTCTTGGACCTGAAGGCAACCTCCTCCATTGATTGTAGATGTCGTCAGCCATAGATGCAGTCAACTAGCTAAACACTTTCAAGTCCACAAAATGTCCTCACAGTAACAAGTGGGCACCTTTACCTGGCCAGGTTGACACACAACCTAACCATCACAGGCCTGGTGGAAAAAGCTGCCCTCCCCACCCAGCCCTGGGGCGCAGCCAGTGCCCTGGAGCCTCTGGAGGGAGTTGCAGTCAAGGGCTCACCCCCGCTGGCCCGTCCTGCTCTTGCATAGATCTGCATTTGTAGTCCTACATTTGGAGGCTTCCCTCTCAGGGGCACAAAACTGAGGACTTCCTCAGGTGTTTCTGGAGATGCTTCCTTATCAGGTTTTCAAGGAGGAGAGCTTGAAGACACTTCTCTTCACTCTGACTCAGTACCCAGGATGTCCCTGCTCCTAATCTTCCTCTTTCACCTTCCTCCATACCCCCAGTGCATAAAACCACAAAAGCCTTTTGTTCAGAGCTCCCTGGGCAATGAGGTGTACCACCAGGTCTATGCTAATATGTCCCTTGACCAGTGGCATCATTCTCCAAGTGGCAAATTGGAACAGTGGGATCTGGTGCTTCTTTCTGGGCCAACCTCTAGCTTATACCATCACAGTAAGTGGTTAAAGTCTTTGTGTTACTTTGATTTTGGCTTTGATTACTTATTCAGTACCTGTTGGCTCAGCTCAGCTCTCTCAGCTCAACTCAGCTCTTGGCAGCTTGGGATGATGGTTCTGGGGATGATGGATGAATGCCACAGTGTACTCCCAGCTTTGGGGCCTGGTGGGTTTTGTCAGACATCACTCTGCCAACGATGGGTAGCTCAAGCTGCTTGGTGACTTGGTGGCTCATGGTCACCTTCTAGGGTATGATAATAAGATGGCGATTGTTACTCAAAAGGAAAATAATTATGAGTCACTAAGAAGTCTTTGTACAGCACTGATTTGGGTGGAAAAGTCAGAGTTTGCAGGGAAATCTGTGACATCAAACATGTCAAGCCACTCAAATGGTGACCAAGAAGGGAGGGATCTTTGGAAAGAGCTGCTGCTTCTGTTTCTTCTGTGTGGCCTCTACCTCTGTGATTCTGCAGCCGTGTGTCTAATGGGCCACTGTTCTTCTAAACTGCAGCCGGCAGCTGGCAGAAGAGTGGGATATGGAGCAGCAGGTGGTGGTGATGGCAGATGAAGCCTGCTGTGGATCTGTGCACCTGTCCATAACCATATTTGACTGTGAAGACTTCTGGTAGGGGTTTGCCTCACTTTACTTCCCAACCTCTTTTGTTCAGATCTAACCAAGGTCCAGAGAGGGAAAGTGATTTTGGACAATGTAATTTCCAGCAAAATCAAATTGACAAAGTGCAATTCATCTCCGCTTTAAAAATGATAATCTTCGCTCCACATCACTTTTACTGCGTACCACAAGGGTACATATGTACTGTTTTCATTATTCTTCTAAAATTCAGGTTATGATTTCTTTTATGATCCAGAAGTCATTTAGGATTGTACTTTCTATCTTCTAAATATGTGGTTAACATAATGCTTTTAAACAAACTTCTAATTTAAAATTTTAGGTAAAAGAAATTGGGCCTCTAGACCACAAGAGCAAGCAGAAGGGGGGGGGGGATTGTAATTAAAAAAAAAATCTGTTGGACTAAAAAAAATATATATATATATTCTATGTGAACTTGAGACTGTGTAGTCCTTAATGGTGGGATGTGAAATTATGTATTTGCCACTTTGGCCTAGCTTGCTAATTGTGATGTTCAAATCTTTTACAACCTTTGAGTTTAGTTTTGTTTCAGCAACTTGTCCTATCAATGACTGGATGGTGTCAAAATCTGCTTTCTTGGTAGATTAGTTTTCTTCTCCCTGTTGTTACATACTTCTTTGCTTTATACATTTTGAGGCTATTTTTATTAGATTTATACATGTTTTAAAATTTTATGATTGCCTAGTGAATTAAGCATTTTATCTTTGTCCTTAAAATTACTCTTTTTTTTTTTTTTTACTGAGTGTGTGTTAAAGTAGCTCTTCTTCTATCTCTTTACTTTCAAACTTTGTGTCTTTTTTCCATAATTCTGACTCTTATAAATGGCATGCAACTGGGTTTTGTTTTATAATCCTATCTGAGCATAAGTTCAAGCCACTTATTTTATTGTGATTATTGATATATTTACACTTTTTAAAAACTGTTTTACTTTTTTTGATTTCTAATTGGCCCTAATTTCTCTCTTTTTTTTCTTTTGACTTGAATTTTTTCTTTTCTGTCTCTCTCATTTTTTTCCTCTATTGATTTGGAATTTATACATTTTATGTCTATTCTTTTGTTACTTACCCTTGAAATTTTACCATAAAAAGACTTAACGTTGGTCAAACTTGACACCTAGATCATGTAATGATTTTGGGAACCTTTATCTCTGGTTTTTATTCTCCTGACTTACCTATTTTTTTTTAGTAAATGTTTCAATGAATTTAAGCCCAGAAATTAAGCACTTTTATTATTTCAAATAGAAGTGTGTGTTTGATTGAACTGATATGTTTACTGTTATGTTTGTTTACTTTCCATCTTTCATATCATACAATTCTTATGCAATTATTTAATTTCTTAGAATTTCTTTTAGAGAATATCAATTGATGTTAAATTCCCACTTGTATTTTAAAAATTATTTTCTGTAAAGTTTATATTTTTTCCATTGTTTAAAAAAAACAACTGTTTCCTGGGAGCACAATATTGACTGTTATTTTTGCTCAATAATTGTAATTTCTGTCTTCCACTGTTGAAAATTCAAATTCTTAAAATTTGTACTAACTGTTGTTTTTGCTAGATGATCCTTCATTTCTTTTTGGCCACTTTCAGTTTCTCCAACTTATCTCTAGCCTTCTGCATTTTCACCATGGTATGCGTACACATTTCTTTTTGTCTAATTGGCTTTCCAGAGTTATGTTGTAGGTTTCCATTAGTACTGGATAATCTCTAAGCCCATCTGTCTTGGCATTTTCCTCCTCAATCTCTTCTTATTCAGTTTGGGAACTCCAGTTCGATGGGTGTTATACATCCTTATTTTATCCTCTATGTCTTAGCTTTCCTTATTCTTTTATCTCCTTATTGTTCTTTGCTTTGTTATGCAGAAACTCTTTGGTATATCTTTCAGTTCACTAAATTCCTTTTTAATGGTTTATAATTTTCTGTTCAACCCAACTGTTGGGCTGTTTTCATTTCCATGATTACTTTTATCATTTTTACAAGTTCCATTTTGATGTATTGATACTGATAGTTACTTGTACGATCATCCTTGAAACTATATCCTTCATTCCTTTAAACATGTCATATGCACCTAGTCCGTGCCCTCTGGCTGTCAGTTCTAACACCTGCTGTCCTTGGGGGTCTGATACACCTGTTGCTTGCCTCATTCTTAATGGTTCTGCTCACTTTTGAGGGATTTTTGTTGTATTGTTTGAAATCTGTGGGAGCTTTGCAATTATAACTGGGGGAACTTTTCCTTAAGAATAGCTTTCCCTGTTTCCACAGTAGTTGGGATGTGCCCCTGTCCAGGCCCACTTTGGCTCCCTTTGACCCTGGTTGCACTTGTATGGATTCCATGGGGTTTCTCCAGCCTCCCCTGCTGCCCACAGGGGAAAGATGGCTCTTGCCTCTCCCAGCTGCTCATCCCTGGCCCCCTTCCTCAGCATCCTGGGCTTCCTGCCTCCCGCTCCTCAGCTATGTAGCTGTTTGGGGCTCAGCACTCCTTCTGTCCTTTTTCAGGGGGAGGGGCGGTGGGAGACCTCTTCCACCTCCACAGAGAACAGCAGTGCTTCTGGGTGCTTTGTATTGGAGGCCTGGTTGTTGTGGAGGGCAGAGGCTGTTGAGAGTGTGATACCATCTCTGAAACCTCAGCTACTTCTGCTGGAAGGCACAGTCATTCCCTGCCCTTACCTGACTCTCAGAATGTGAGTGAGGACAGTGGCCTGTGCAGTCGGTGCTGGGAAGAAGTAAATTTGACCAAGACCCTCAAATGTTTTTGGTGCCTGTGAAACAAATCACTTACACAGTTATAAGCAGCGGGTAGAAACTGGGTCATCTTTCACACGCCTACAATTTCAGTGTTTATTTCTTAGCTAGATCTGTGTTGTTTATTGCTATGGTTTGGATATAGGAATGCTCTGAGAATTTTTCAGAATTTTTTTTACCAGAATTTGTATTTATCCATTTCACAACTCATACCAAACTGGAGTATAACCATATATGTGGACAGGAATAAAAAGATTTATCTCCACACGTACATGCACGGTCAAATTGTATCAAAGCTAAGGACTGATTTATTTATTTTTTCCCAAAAGAACTGCAAAACGATTTATGGCAAAAGAGTCAATAATTATTTCAAATAGACATCATTTCAGTAATGAATATGCAGACTGGCTGGAGGAGAAAGCACAGAGATTTGGGGGAGAAGGAGATGGTAATCACACCTTCTGTTTACGGGGTGCTTGTGATGTGTGAAACACCCAACAGCTGCGCAAGGTCCGGATGGTCTGACCCGGGAGGAAACAGGCTTTGGAGGCTCGGCCACTCACCAAGGCGCGTGGCAGTCATGGTGGGAACGGTTTCCTGCCTTTAGTCTCTCTGATTTCAGAGTACTTCACCAAAAACATCTATTTAATAGAAAAACATCATTCTACATTCGATTTCCCATCTAAATGAAAGAGAGAACTGTTTAACTGAAAAATGAAAAATGCACGTGGTGCCCGTGGAAAAGACTGAAACTATCGATAAACTCTTGCTGGGCAGAAATGGAGGAGTTGTCACATAGGAAGTAAAAGTGCTGCATAGCTAATAGACCCCCATTTACAAGCCCTCCAAAGTTACCGGACGTGCATTGAAAATGAAAGGCTAAAATGTTTGAAGAGGGCTGTGGGCACCCATTATCCTTATGGTAGATACACCAGGCACACATTTCCCAGGTTACAGGCATTTTAGTACATCTTATTTAGTTTGCACTGGATGGTAACTTTTTTTCCCACAAAAGGAGGGGCCATAGGGGATACATAAAGATTATTTAATGTAGAGCGACAGTGCTTCTCATCTGTTTTAGTTTGCTTATTTTGAGCAGTTCCAGTTTACGTAATACTCTGCATTTTGAAGACTAGCTGAGAAGAAATCAGGCCTGGCCCGTGCCCTCGCGGCGTCCTGGGTATGGGGTCGAGCGGGGCGGCTTCGGGTCCGAGACACGCCTCAGTCCATTTCCTTGGCCTTAGGAGAAAAGCATGCTGCACACAGCGAGGGCAGGAAGGAATGCGGCTCATACCCAGTCTTGTCCCTTCTGTAATGAATGCTCCACTGTCTTTTCCTGGACATGCTTATAAAAGATTCTGTGTGGTGGAGAAGTCTGTATTAAAGCTCGCTGGGCTAGAGCTCCACAGGCAAGTGCAGGCTGAACTCCTGGCTGTTTTCTTCCCAGAAGCGGCCCTGTTCCCCGGTGGGCACAGGCTCTCAGTGGTTAGGGACCAGCGCCCGAGCAGCAGCTGACCTTCTCAGGCCGCCACGCAGTCTGGCACCACCTCTGGTGACGTCTCTCAGCTGACAGACGAGGGCACCAGCTGGACGCCTTCCCCTGAGACTCCCTTGCCTTCACAGGCCCCTTGGTCCAGAGAACTGTATTTAAAATGATAGGTTGCACCTGGGTTACCATAAGGACACCTGCCATCTTTGACGCGGAAATGAATAATTAAAAATAATTTAAAGAAAATTAAAACATTATTGTGGACCCTGAAAGTCTTGTGGGCCCCAGGTGCTTAAAGGGGATGTCACTCTGCAGCCCAAACGAGGTCACTGCTCAGTGCCGTCAGGACCCCAATATTAATTTTAAACAAGGCGAGCTAGAGGCGCCGATATTTAAACCCAAAACAACCACAAGTCCTATTATTTACCGTACCCAGCAACATCAGACATGGTGTCTTTGTCATGTTTACCAGATAAATCTAAAAAAAGAGACAACAGGAAAAGCTCCTACAGGTAGTTCACTTTCGCCTTCTACTTTCTGGAAGGGCTACGTCATACCATCTTTCTGTTCCCTTAGTTACTAATTTTCACTTTGCAGTCATGCATATTTTTGCACCTATTTTCAGTCTCTCAGGGAAAATAAGAACAAGTCAAGTCCATGAATGTTTCTCCCCTACTGGGTTAGTGAAACCCATACAAGAGCCATCCAAGGCAAACAGCTTTCCTGGCTGTTTCCTGGTTATTCTTCTATCTATTGCTCCGTGAAGTGCATTTTTTAAGATGTTTAAAATAAACCCATCACTTCTCCATCTGGGTAGCAGCCAGAGTCGCAGATTTGGTGTCCCTGGAAAACACGTTCTTGGGTCCCCTGCCTGTGTTTGTGGTGGGTGTGCTTGCAAATTCATGCACAACTGATACCCTTTTGCCAGGATCGTAAAAATGTCTCTGAGGGTAAGAGAAATAACCTAGACATTTAATTGTAAATAAAAATAGAAATTTAGGGAGAGAATGAGAATATTACATTTGGTCCTCTTGTTTTCTGCTGGTTCTGGAAGCCCAGATTCTTTTAGCCACTCAAGGCTTGGCCGTACTTGGTTTGTTTCTCCATCAGCTTCACAAGGGGTGGGACATCCTGCATTGTCGCCACCTTCCCTGGGCTGCCTGGAATCAGACTCCCTTCTCATGCCTCCTCTGTAGGTGTTCTCATCTGTAGAATGGAGTTTTGAGCATTAATCCGGCTAATAGACGTAGTAGCCGTGCTTAGCACAAAATACCATGTCATGTCACTTGCTCTCATCGTGGTCCCTGTTGCCCTTTCCCAAGTGTCATTGACTCTTAGGTGAATGCGATGGAGAAAGGGAAATGCAGGGAGTCAGGGAGGGCCTGTGCCCCTGGCCTTTTCCCTGAATGGTAGCCGGGCGTGGTCGTACTAGCTGCTCTGGTTGGCGCTCTCTCCAGCGCAAAAGAGCTGCTAATGGCCAGAGACACACATGTGGCCGTCAGAGAGGTTGGGACTGGGAAGACAGCAGATGTCATGGTTACCTTTTGATGGTATTTATGTTTTTCTGAATTAATTAAAAAATTTTATCACATACAATTTACCATTTGAACCATTATTAAATGTATAATTCAGTGGCATTAATGATACTTATAATATTGTGCTACCAGTTGCCACCATCTAGTACCACAACTTGTTCATCACCCCAAACCCTGTACCCGATAAGCATTAGCTCCCCATTCTTCCCTCCCTCTAACCTCTGGCCACCTCTACCTACGTTCTGTCTGTATTAATTTGCTTATTCTAGGTATTTCATTAAAGTGGAATAACACAAATGTGTCCTTTTGTGTCTGGCTTATTTCACTCAGCATCATGTTCTCAAGTTTTATCCGTGTTGTCACATGGGTCAGAACTTCATTTCTTTTTATGGCTGAATAATATTCCACTGAATTGATAGACCACATTTCGTTTATCCATTCATCTGTCAATGGACATTTGGGTTGTTTGAACCATTTGGCTAGTGTGGCTAATGCTGCTGTGAACAGTAGTGTACAAGAATCTGTTTGATTCCCTGTTTTCCATTCTTTTGGGGTATATTGGGGTATATACCTATGCGTGGAATTACCAGGTTAGATGATAATTCTGTGTTTTACTCTTTGAGGAACCACCAAAATGTTCCCTACAGTATCCACATTTTACGTTCCTACTGGAAATGCTTGGGGTTCCAATTTCCCCACATCCTCACCAACACTTGGGATTTTCCACTCACCCCCCCCCATTCCTTTTAATATTCTAAAACTTCAGTGGAAATTCTTCAGGTCCAGGCCACACGGGTTTCTGATAGAAAATCCCTTGGGTGTTCAGTAACTTAACATGTTTGGGTGAGGATTAAAGGCTTAAAACTGTTTACCATCCCATCGTGTTGACAGCAAGATTCTAGCATGATGTGTTGCCAAAGCTGAAACCTAAATCTGTGCCTGTGTAATTAAAGGAAATAGTACAGCTATTACATTGTGCTGAAATTGTGTAAAATTGAACAATGGGCTTTTTTTTGTGGCTAGAAAGAGATAATAGTGTCCAAAAAAGAGATAATAGTGTCCAAAAAATGGATTTTTAGAAAAAGCTAATAATAAATGTCCATTTTCTTTTTTGCTCCAGTAGTGCAAGAGAGAAAGAGGAAAGTAAAGGAGCAAAAGTCACACACTTCTAAGTAGTTCTTATTCTCTCAACTTCTAGATGAAGTACTTTCTGACCCTTTTCCATCAACCTTTGATCGCTTTAAAACATTAATTGCCATGCATTACAATAAAAGTTCATCACTTTAGAAAATGAGATCGTTATTTTTTTTAATAAAACATTTCAGATCCATTTGGAAGACTTAAAATATCTTTACAATAATTTTCTGAGGCCAAGATATTTATGATCCCCTGACTCAGATAGTGAGATTGGTTGGCTTATTTTCTCCTGACAGCATTGTGGTCTTTGCATTTGCTTTCCTTGCATTCATTCTTGAATAAAATCCATTTCCCCATTTATCAGGGAAAATTTAAACCGGATGGTATAATTGTTTTGCATAATATAAATGTCCAATATTGGGTTATTTATATAGACAGTTATTTAATGGGAAAACTTAGGTTTTCAAAAGTTCAAACTGTTCTATTTTGAAATAATTCTTTAAAGTCCGTTACCATTTGACAGTGATTAATGTTGATAGAATTTTAGTAATACAAATCTCTGGAATCAGAACATCTTTAAATTGTAGCTTTTTAATATATTTTTTTCTGTCCTCAGGAAGTTGATGACCATGTGGCATTTTTAATAACCGTTCCAACCGCCCTGGCGATTTTCTTTGCGATATTCATCCTCGTCTGCATTGAGTCTGTGTTTAAGAAGCTGCTTCGCCTTTTCTCTCTGGTCATATGGATATGTCTCGTGGCCATGGGATACTTGTTCATGTGCTTTGGAGGGACCGTCTCCCCCTGGGACCAGGTAAGGGGTTAAACTATCCTTGAATTTCCTTTCTGTACCTTGATGTGGGACTTGGCTAATTCTATAAGCTGCAAGCAGGGACCCTCTAACTGAGAGTAAAGGCTTCCGAAGGCGTTGTCTTCTCTGTGCCCCGTGGGTAAAGCCACCTCATGCTTCCTTGAGGGTGGAGGGTAGACTCTGTTTTAACTAAGGAAACTAGCCGGCAGACGTGGCTTGGTCTGGGTCTCACCTGGCCACTGCTTTTACAGAGCCGAGTCTTGCTTGACCTCTCACAGCACTGTTTTGGTTAACTCAATTATTGTCCTGTTCCTTGAGTACAAGTCTAAGATTGCTGTTATACCAGAATCCCTCTGTGACTGCAGCCTCATCATGTGCCCCCAATGCTCTGACACGTATCCCCGCCCTTGAACTCTTTCTCAGTTTTTGGAGTCTTGCATTCAGTCTTTGGTGTTCCTGGCATCATATCAGTGTGGTTGCCTCAGATACCGGATGGGAAATGCACTTTTGGTGAGGCCCTCAGCTTAGGAAATTACTACCTCTGGGGTGATAGCATGTCTTTAAGAGAGTGCAGTCTGAGTGGGACCCCCTCCCCCCGCTCTCCCGTGTGGGTCGTTGTTCTTCCCAGTGTAACCAG
>PVKH010024086.1:0-13706 GCA_004027955.1 Chaetophractus vellerosus
AGAAGAGTAAATACAAGTAGCCAAAAAGGCACATGAAAAATGCTCAATATCAAGACCTATTAGGGAAATGCAGTACAAAAGTAGAATGAGATGCCATTTCTAACCTCACACAATGGCCATTACAGAAAAAAAAAAACAGAAAACTACATGTGCTGGAAAGGATATGGTGAAACAGAAACACTCCTTCACTATTATTGGGAATGTACAGTGGTGCAGCTTCTGTAGAATATAGTTTGGCAGTACCTCAAGAACCTGAATATAGAACTGCCATATCACCTAGCAATCCCCTTACAAGGAATATATTCAGAAGAACTAAATTCAAAGACATGAACTGATATTTACACACCACTGTTCATAGCAGCATTATTGGCAATTGCTCAAATCTGGAACCAGCCCAAGTATCCATTAAATGAAGAAAGGATAAACAAAATGTGGCATATGTGCACAATGGAATACTGTTCAGCTGCAAGAAGAAATGAAATCTGGATGAATATGACAACATGCATGAACCTAGAGGATATATATTGAGTGAAATAAGCCACACAAAAGGACAAATATTGTGTGGTCTTACTAATATGTACTAAACATGATGAGTAAACTCATGGGGGTGTATTCTAGGGAATAGATTTCTAGGAAATAGAATGTGGGTTGAACATGGGAGATGATGCTTAATTTATGTAGCATTATTAATAAGGTTAATTGCAAAAATGTAGAAATGAATTGTGTTGGAAGTAACACACTATAATGAGCATAACTAACATGCTGATTTATAAATGTGGTTGTGGCTGAAAGGGATAGTCCATGGAAGTAAAAGTCATCTGAAAGGAAAGTAGAGAATAATCTAGGAAATGTATAATATAGTGATTTCAGTGGCTGATGAAGATTGTGGCTAATACTATGAATAAAAGAATGATCTATTACAAAATGTTAAGAATGTGGTGATACATGGGAAAATTACAATTAAGGTAACATGGAAGATAGTTAACAGTAATATTGTAATATTTTGCAGCAATTGCAAGAAGATTTTTGTTCAATACTGATGGACAATAGGTAGATATAAAGGGATATAGGATTTTTCCTTTTGGAGTAATTAAACCATTCTAAAACTGCCTAATTTGACAGCACAATTCTGTGATGAAAATGAGAGCCACTGATCATATACTTTGAATGGATTGTGCAATTCATAAGACTGTATAAAATAGGGACTCTACAGTTGGATGATGGGCTGTGGTTGACAGGAAACTTTGAGAATGTTTTCTTATGACCTATATCAAATAGGTAATACTAATATACAGTGTTAATAATTGGTTGGTCTGGGAGAAAATACACCAAATGTAAGATAGCTGTATTCAGCAATAATATTTTGATTATGCTCTTTCATAACTTGTAACAAATGTTTCACACCATTGCAAGGTGTTGGTGGTAGGGAAATGTATGGGAGTCTAGTATGATGATATGCATTTGTTTTGTAAATTCACAAATTTTACTATACATTTATTGTTGATGTATGCTCATGTATAATAATATTTTATTTTTAGAAAAAACTACAATGAGATATCATTGTATGCCCTACAGAATGACTATTATTTTAAAAATAGAAACCTACAAGTGCTGCAGAGGACATGGAGAAATCAGAGGACTCTTTCACTGTTGGTGGGAATGTAAAAGTGCAACCTCTGTGGAGAATAGTTTGGCAGTTCCTCAGGAAGATAAATATAGAACTACCATTAGATATGGTAATCCCACTACTAGGATTATATTCAGAAGAAGTGAAAACATGGACATAAAAAAACATTTCCACACTGATTGTCATAGCAGCATTATTCACAATTGCTGAAAGATGGAAACAACCCAAGTGTCCATCAACTAGTGAATGTATAAACAAAAAGTGGTATGTATTTACAATGGAATACTATTCAGTGGTAAGAAGAAATGAAGGCATAAAACATATGACAACATGGATGAACCCTGAGGAAATTATGTTGAATGAAGCAAGCCAGATACAAAAGAACAAACACTGTATGATTGTGCTAATATGAACTAAATATATTGCATAATCTCATGGAGTTAATAACTTGAATATTGGTCACCAGAAAATAGAATGAGCTCAGAGAATGGAGAGCTGAAGGTTAACTTGTGTAGATTTGGTAAAAAATATATGTGTTAATTTTTGGAAATGAATAGATAAGAAGAAAGCCCACCATAATGCTGTAATTAGCAGTACTATTATGTGGGTATGAAAGTGGTTTAAAGGGAAATCTAAGGTTATATATATTACTAAAAGGAAAGATAAAAAAATGTAACCTGGAACAGTATAGCACAGTAAAACTGCCCGTGAAATATGCATATGGGTAAAATTGCATATATAAGACCATTTTACTTTGAAGCTGAAAAAATGTATGTTAATACTACAAAATATTAATATCAGAGAAAAAAAAACATTTTGCTAAATGAAAGAAACCAGACACACACAAAGCACTAAATATTGTATGATTCCATTTATATAAAATGTAAATATAAATCAATTTATAAAATGAAATTAGTTTAGTGATTATGTAGGACTTCGGAAGGAATGTTAAAGGGTGTGGAGGGTTTTTTTGGAGTAATGAAAGTGTTCTAAAATGTTTGTGATGATGAATGCACAACATTGTGATTATACTAAAGGCTATTGGTAATACAATTTGTATAGATTACATGTTATGCGTGTATATCTCAGTACAACTGCTTAATAAATAAATAACTGTGCAAGAATAGCCAGAAATAACAGCTATGTACAGCAAGGGGAACAGAGAGATTGAGAGGTAGAGAATTTTCTTGTTTGTCTGTTTTTTTGGTTAATATTGTTGAAATAATGAAAATGCTCTAAAAACTATTGAAGTGATGAAGGCACAACTATGTGATTATTTCAAATACCATTGGTTGTATATTCTGGATTAATTATATGTTTCATTAATATGTATCAATAAAATCAATTAAAAATAAAGATATTAAAAAAAGAGTAAATGAAGTCTGGATGCCTATGAAAACATGGATGTATCTTGAGGATATTATGTTGAGTTAACTAAGCCAGTCATAAAAGGACAAATATTGCATAGTCTCACTAAAATGAATGAAATATGATGAGTAAACACAAGGAGGTAAACTCTAGCATGTAGGTTACTAGAAGATAGAATGTGGATTGAGAAGGGGGAGCTGATGATGAATGTATGTAGAATGTTTAATGAGGATTTTAAATGTGGGGAAATAGGTAATGTTGATGATTAACACATTACAGTGAGTACAGTAGGATAGACTAGGGAGGTTAATATCAATCAAAGAAAGCTAGACAATAATCTAGGGACTGTGTAACTGATTTTTGTGGTGGAAGATGACTGTGGTTAATAGTACAAACACAAGAATGTGCATCTATTACAAGGTGTTATGAATATGTAAATACATGGAAAATATGATTAATGTAGTATATAGACTACACTTAACAGTAATAAAGAAAGAATTATATAAAATCATCTTTCCCAGTCTTTGCCAGTTGCCTCTGTGTGGGTGTTCTCCTTCAGAGTTTAGCCAGATTGACAGTGAGCCTAAGGAAGATCCTGAGGAAAACAGAGTGTCCTCTACAGTCTTTTACTTATGCCCTTGTCCTGTCCTGGGCATGTACATGTGGCCTTTTAAAGTCACCTGTTTGCATGGATATTTTAATTGCCCATCTTTCCCAGGAAATTTGCATTCTTTATTCTGGGTGCCAGGTTCTATATTGTATGTCTTAAAGTCAGTAATCCTTCAACCAGGCAACTGTGGTTTGTGTTCTTATAGCTTTTTAGCTTCCCTGAGAAATGCTGCAACATTGAAAGGAAGTTCTTGGAAGAATGAGACAGAGATGAACTTCCTGGGTCAGTCTATCAGGCTGCCACCAGCCAGACTGGTTCTATAACCTGCTCCCTCCACAGAGCAATCCACTTCTGAAGACAGCCATGTGGGTTGAGGTCCATCCCAATTGCCACTTTTCCAGCTATACACCCCAAGGGTAAATATGGCAGGTCCACATAATAGAAGGACCATGTGTCCCTGGGTCACAACTGGAGGAGTATCCACAGCATCCAGGAATTCTTGGATAGAATTGTGACACTCGTTTCACTGGAAACTCATGAACTGTGACTACATTATTGGGTCTCATTGATTTCACCCCAGTTCTTAAAATTGAACCCAGGTCTGGATGGAATACCATTGTTGACGTTCTTCTTTCATTGGGGCCAGCTCACCTCTTCTGACAAAGCACAAATGAAAGAGATTGTAAAAAATTGACTTTGTTCACTAGCATAATGCAATTGAGATTAACCTTATTAAATTGCCAGATTTGTTTTGTAGCCATAATGCTGCCCCTTCAACAAAGTTTCTTACCAAACACAGCATAATAGTGTTGTTTACTTCCCAGGAATAATCTTTTTCTCTTTTAAAGAAGGGCACATAAAGCTAATGAAAATGCAACTTGACAATTACTATGCAAGTTTTATGCATTAAGATTCATGGAGGAACAATGAAAGGAAAATAGAGAGCAATGACAGTGAGATGACATTGGTATAGAGTATTAAACACTTCCTTCTTCTGTAATTATTTCACCTGAATAATGAAGATGATATTGCCAGTCATAAATGAGTGGGGAAGACAGCTCAGGCAGCAGGAACAGCTTCAACAAGGGTTTGGTAGTTTAAAAAACATGCAGTGAATCTGAAAATCTTGCAGAAAAACAGTGTAATTACACAAAAAGTTACGCATGAGCTTCAGTTTCCTAATCTCTCATCTGGAAGATTGGGCCGATGCTTCCAAGGCCCTTCTTTGCTCTGATATGTGTAGCCTATCTCAAAAGAAGGCTGCTGGACCTGTTGTCCTGGCTTTTATTCCTGACTCCCTTATGAACCTGGTGAATAACTTTCTCCACTCAGGCCTTTTACCTATCATTGCATATCAGTAAAATTCTTAACTTTGCTATATTCAATTTAAGGAGGCATGTATGTATTGTGTACCAATGATGTCTCTGGAACTGAGACTTCCCTGAGGATTACATGTTGACTCAGACACAACCTTACCTTCAGGCACCTCACCTCAGAATTTGGTGAGTTAGACAGTAGGGAAGTGGGAATTTTTAACACACTGGAGAAAAGTGTATATGTATAATTTAATCATCGGAAGGCTGTAGTAAATTTATATGTTGAGTTACTGAGACTGCATTTTTAGGCTATCTTGGAAATAATATTAATACTAGCAAAAGCCTCAGTTAATTATGGCTTTCTACTTGCCATGCATCCTAAAGCTTCACATGCACTATTTTGTTTTATCCACATAGGAACTTTATTAGGCAAATACTGTTACTAACATCATTTTACAAATGGAACAAAACTAAGATACAGAGAGGTCAAGTATCATGTCCAGAGTTAACTAGATGGGAAGTTGCAAAGCCAGTTTTCAAAACAAGGAATTCTGGTGTTACAACTCATGGCCTTAACCACTGCACTGAATTCCTCACATTGTTTACCTTCCTGAAGTACAATGTGGTTCCTCTGAGAGTAAAGGAGTCACATTCTTCAGAGCCAAGGACATGATAGGTTCAGTGAATTAGCATCTCTCATGAAGACTTCTGTGGGCAGAATTACTATGCAGGGTCTCCTCCTGAGGGTCAGGCAGGGACCCCTGTTATAACCAGAATATAGAGTTTCAATATAACAAGGAAATCACAAGGGTGAATGCACCATCATTAAGAAATCTTGGATGACTCTCTAATTGTCACTGGATTATGAGTTTCACTTAATATATCAAGAAATACTGGGTTTGAGCTATTCAGTAATCTGCCAAAGTCATTCTGGTTTTAATGTATTAGGTCCCAAACCTGAAACAAAATCTGTGTAATCCCCAAATGTAAAATATGGGCTATGGTTAGTAGTCATATTTTGATGCTGCTGTTTCATAGTTTGTAACAACTATTTTAGGTGAAATAAAAAGGCCTGACATACCTTAAACCCAAAACTGTGAACAATCAGTTCTAGCTGCTTATCAGGGTGGGATTCTCAGTGGCAGGGCCTCTGCCTCTTAGGTCATAAAAATGCCCTGCCCTCAGGTGACACAGACTCATCTTTCCTCTCCCACACAAAGTTTGGCCCAAGGATCTGCCATCCACTATCCCAAACCCAAGCAGGTGGAATCCCAGGATTCCAGCCATTATGGGATCTCTTCTCCTGCTCATTTGGATCCTTCTCACTTTATAAGTAATAAATCAGTCATTTTCTGAAAGTTTCTCTTGTGCCTGAGCCTTTGTTCCCATGGCCCACCACAGAGCAAATTGCTCCACATTTTTCAGATAAACACAATTTATGTTTCTACTTATGGGCTAGCTGTAAACTACCACATTAGTAGTGTCTGCAGTAGACAGAATAATGGCCTCCAAATATGCCAATATCATACTCACTAGAACTTGTAAATATGTTACCTTACAGGGTAAAATGAGCTTGCAGACATGACTGAGTACAGCTTCATGAGATGGAAGATTATCCTGGATTATCCAAGCAGTTCCAATGTAATCACAAGGATCCCTTTAAGAGGGGGCAGGAGAACAGAGTCAGAGATAAAAGCTATAAGGTTCAAAAGAGGTCAGAGAGGAGAGAATAGGCTATGCTGCTGACTTTAAGATAAAGGAAAGGCCCACAAACCAAAGAATGCTAAGCCCACAAGTCAAGGCCTCTAAAACTTGGAAAAGGCAGGGATATAGGTTCTTACTCTAGAGCCTCCAAAAGCAATAGAAGACTGCTGACACCTTGATTTTAGCACAGTGAAACGGATCTTGGACTTCTGCACTCCAGAACAGTAAGATAATAAATTTATGCAGTTTTAAGACATTAAATCTGTAGTCATTTGTTTTAGCTCCAGTAGGAATCTAATGGATTATTTGAAGAGACAACTGTCTATCATAAATGCACTTTTTTTTAACCTAAATCAATTGGTGTGTTTCTGGTGAATTGATATTTTGGCTTCAAGTGTTTGCAAATTGGTTTCAGATCTCCACTTCCATTTCTAATGTTGCTTTGTCCTAGTCCTGTTCTTAAAAAATCCTAATTATACTTAGATTTATTATTGCCAGGGACACAGAAGTGAACAAAAGGGTCATGACCCCTTCTACATAGAGCTTGCATTCTGGTTGTAAAACAGATAATAAACAAGGTTACAGACCAATATTTAGTGTGTTTCTTTTTCTAAAATGGAAATGAAAGTTGCAATGCTAGAAAACAACAGGGGTAAAGGGCCGTTTTAAACTGGGTGTTCCAAATTTGCCTCTCAGGAGGTGAAATTCAACTGAGGCATAGGTTAACCAAACAATCAAACCAAGAGCAATGCTTACTTCTTTTGGGAACTTTCAGAAGGTCAATGGATTGAGATACAGCGCATGTAGAGAGCTGAGGAGGGAGAGTGGGATGGGGAAGAAATAAATGCATTTGAATTTGAAGAGATAGGCAGGGGCAAGGTGCTGTAGATAATTGTACTCTTTGAATTTTTGCCTATTATCAATGTTAGGTGGATGAATGACTTGAGAGTAGAGACTTGATGTGTTTGCATTTGCAAAGCTCACCCTTACTGCTATAAGGCAGGGTAAGAGATTGGATGTGGCCTGATGGAAGCAAAGAACCCCAGTGTGGTGTTTGTTGCAGAAATCTAAGTGAGCAATGGTCATGGTGGAGACCAGAGGATGGGCAGAGGGGACAAAGAAGAGAGTTAGTTTTGAGGTCTACTTGGACATCTTGTTCATGACCTGATAGCGGGAAATGGAGGTGTGAATGACAGAAGGGGAGAAAGCTTCAAGTTTGCTTCCTAATTTGTGACCTGAGTTAGTGAAGAGACCTGCCCTTTTTTAAAATGGGGGAGAAAAATGAAGGATCCACATTTTAAGAGGCTTTCTAGGAATAACAAAGAGTATGATTTGCTTCAGTTATTATACTTTTGCAAATTATAAGGATGTTCTAATCTATATGAAGTAAGTATATCGTGGGTAAAATATTTTTATAAAGCTAACTTCAAGGCATCTGTTTCCTGCTATGAACTGATTTTCTCCATGAATACATTTTAATGAAACAATACTTGTTCACTCTTCCTTCTCATCTGGCATGTTCTCAGCCATAGGTCATGATGTTTAAACAATTTTTAAAGTAGCATTTTTTTTTAGAAAAGGAGATAGATAAGAAGTATTGAGTGAAATTAAGCTTATGAATGAGAATTAAAGATAAGGTTCACTTGGCAAATTTTATTTGTTGGGATTTGATACTAGTCATCCTTAATTCTGTCTTTCCTATAGCTATTTTCAGATTAAATCTCCAGAAATGACTGCAAAGGAATTGTCGACCAATCATTTATAGGTGGTTATCAGACTATTTGGAAAGGAAAGCAGCCACAGTTTATTGGTCCTTCCATATATTTCCCTGAAATTTTTTATTGAATAGGTTCTACTTGGCCAAAGAACAGTCTATTTGCCCCTAAGCAGAAAAATGCCATATTTAGGTAAAAATTGTGATTGTATTTTTCTACTTTTTTCTCAAGCAAAATGAATAAGCACAACTAATTACTTAATATTTATGGCTTGTATTTTCAAATTGTCTTAGACAATATTCTCTTAGTTGTAAACAATGAAAAACAAATTCAAATTCACTTAAACATAAGGGAATTTATAGGCAGTGCAATTGCTTTTTCATGGAACTCCACAGCAGGAAGTAGAGACAATCCTCCCAAACTGCTGGAGACCAAGATTGAAAAACTCTCAGGAATATCCAGATCTCTCTGTCCTTCACTGTCTCTATCTATCTCTGTTTCTAGCACTCTATGTGTAAGTAACATTTTTTCTCTCTCTCACACATTGTTTTCTCATTTTCATTCTCTTTGTGCATCTACTTTGGTCTTTTCTTTCTCTCACTGAACATCTTTCACTGTTTATCCACACACATAGCCCAATGTGGCTTGTCTACTGCACCTGAGTAGATTTGTGATCTGTTCAAGTAAACCACACAATTAACCATAGGAATCCTGCATTCCTGAGGAAGGGAATCTATTTCCCCATGTTGGGTCAGTATTGTATAAAGATGGCTCAGGGAGGGAATATAGATGCTCTCATTTAGTAAAATATATAGATGTCCTATAAATATTTGTTTTTTCAGTAAGGTTTTCCTAATTATGCTACACAATGTAACAGTGTAATGTTGAAAAATTATGTGTTTTTATATAAGAAGATATGAGAAGAATACAATTTTGTGGAATTGCTCCACTTTTCATTAACAGTAATCTGTTCTATGCATTCACCAAAGCTACTCTGCTTGCTTTGAGATAGATTTTCTGTTCTTTTTCTAGTTTCTTAGTTGTGCATTTAAATCTTTGAGTTTAGCTCTTTCTTCTTTTTTAATATAGGCATTTAGGGCTGTAAATTGCCCTCTCAAGACTGCCTTCACTGTATCCCATAAGCTTTGATTAGTTTTGTTCTCATTTTCATTCATCTCAATACATTTACTTATTTCACTTACAATTTCTTCTTTGACCAACTGATTATTTAGGAGTGTGTTGTTTAGCCTCCACACATTTGCAAATTTACCAATTTCCTGTCTATTATTAATTTCTAGTTTCATTCCATTATGACATGTGAAAGTGCTTTGTATAATTTCAATCTTTGTATATTTATTGAAAACTGCATTGTACACTAACATGTAGTATATCCTAGGGAAAGATCCATGGGCACTGGAGAAGAAAGAATAACCCCCTGAGTCTGGATGCAGCATTCTATATATGCCTGTTCAGTCTAGCTTCTTTATCATATTGTTCAAGTTCTCTGTTTCCCTGTTGATCTTCTGCCTAGTTATTCTATCTCATGATGTGAGTGGTGTGTTGAAGTCTCCAACAATTATTGTAGAGGTGTCTATTTTTCCCTTCAGTTTTGCCAGTTTGTCTCACATATTTTGGGGCACCCTGGTTAGGGACATAGATATTTATGAATGTTCTATCTTCCTGGGGCATTGTCCCTTTTATTAATATATAATGGTCTTCTATATTTCATAAAGTTTTTGCATTTAAAGTCTGTTTTGTCTGATATTAGAATAGCCACCCCTGGTCTTTTTTGGTTACTATTTGTGTGGAGTATCTTTTTCCAACCTTTCACTTTCAGCCAGTTTGTATCACTGAGTCTAATGTGAGTCTCTTGTAAGCAGCATATGGATGGCTCATGTTTTTTTAATCCATTCTGTCAGCCTGAATCCTTTGATTGGCAAGTTTAATCCATTCACATTCAATGATATCACTGTAAATGCATTATTTACTTCCACCATTTTAGTCTTTGGTTTTCTTATGTCTTACCATATTTTTGTGTGTCTTTTTACTCTTTTGGTTACTTTCTGCCATTCTTTCTTCTGTACTCTCTTCAAGGCCTCTCTCTTCTGTCTTTTTATTTCAAGGTCTAAGGCTTCCTTTAATGTTTCCTACAAAGGTGGATTCTTCCTTATGGACATTCTTAGTCTCCTTTTGTTTGTGAATATTTTAAATCACCTTCGCATTTAAAGGGCAACTTTTCATGATAAAGAATTCTCAGCTGGCAATTTTTCTCTTTCAGAATTCTATTTGTATCATACCATTGTCTTCTCACCTCCATTGTTTCTAAAGAGAAATCTGTGCTAAGTCTTACTGGGAGTGTATGTATGCTATGGCTTTCTCCTCAGTTGCTGCTCTCAGAATTTTTGTGTTTGACATTTGACATTCTGAGTAGTCTGGGTCTTGGAGTAGGTCTATTTGGATTTATTCTGTTTGGGGTATGGTAATCTTCTCGGACCTGTAAATTCATTTCTTTTGCGAGAGTTGGGGAATTTTCAGTCATTATTTCCTCAAATACTCTTTTTGCCCCCTTTCCTTTTCTTCTTCTTCTGGAATTCCCATGACATGTAACTGGTGTTTTAAGTTTTCATTCAACTCCGTGAGCCCCTGCCAGTTTTTTCCATTCTTTTATCTTTCTGTTCTTTTCTCTGCTCAATTTCAGCTGTTCTGTCTTTGGTATCACTTATTCTATCTTCTTCTATCAATTCAAGTCTCTTTTTGTATACTTTTAATGCATTTTTTATTTCACCTATTGTGTCTTTCATCCCCACGAACTCCATTACTTTTATTTTTTCCACTGCTTTATTTTATTTTATTAATTAAAATTTTAAAAAGACACATAGATTACATAAATGTTACATGAAAAATTTAGGGATACCCATATGCCCCACCTCCCACACGTCCCACAACCTCCCACAAATACATTCTTCATTAGTGTGGCACATCACCTTCAATAGATATACACATTTTGGGGCTTTCCACTAAACATGGAACATAGTTCACATTGTAGACCATGCTCTGTCCCACACAGTTCTGCATGTTATATGATGATAGACAATGGCCTATATCTGTCATTGCAATGTCACTCAGGATAATTCTCAAGTCCTGAAAAAGATCCTGTATTACAACTGCTTTTCCCTCTCCCTGCCCCCAAAGTGTCCAGTGGCCACTGGCTGCAAATAATTTTGCAATTTCTTCCATTGTGTGAATCACAATAAGTCTAAAACAGAATGCCAGTAAGTCCACTCTAGTCCATGGCTCTCCCCCCAATCTTGAGGAGTCTGGGATGGTGATGTCCACTCCACTTCCAAGTGAGAGGGGGCTTATATCCCATGGATAAGATGAATGGGATTATCCTGCCTGCAGCTACAGACCCTTTCCATTCCCTGGGATAGCCATTGTCCATTATCGTCTCCCCACTAGATGTCCTGGGTGAATAATTTGAATTGTAGGGTAGGAGCTGCAGGCCCACCAAGCTTTTGGATCCAGGTGGCACATGGATAACCCATAGCCTTCAGTCTCTAGAAGAACACCTAAAACTCTGGCATCACATATATGTTTTAATAGAAGAGACAGATGGACCATGTGCAGGGAAGACATATTTCAACCAGACTCTTTCACTTTCAGGAGCAAGGATTCGATATTAGGGTCCACTGATAATGCACCAAATTCTGGGGCTATCTGTCTGGATATAGGACCTGGATGTCTCCAGAGACCTTAGGAGTCCCTCTGTTTGGGGTGTTATCCACATTGGAAGCCTATGAGGTCCTACTGGGATGTGCATAAGTGTTACCTCTGGGATGAACTCCCAACTCACTTTGAAGTCTCTTAGCCCTTTGAACTCATTTGTCTTTACAATTTTCCACTTTTATTTGTAGTTTTTTTCCAGTTGCCTTGCGTGTTGACACTTGTTATTAATCCCTTGTTGCCAGGGAGGCTCATCTCTTGGAGTCATGTCCCATGCTGGGAGGAAGGTAGTGCATTCATATGCTGAGTTTAGTTAAGAGAGAGTCCACATTTGAGCAACAACGAGGCTCTTAAGAGGCAACATTTAGGCACCCCATAACAATATGCTGTTTCAATTTCAAAAGCAAAGACTCCAAAGGCTAGTCATCAGTAATAAGGGCCCACCAATGGATCATCCTCCTTTTCCAGACACTGCCCCTGCCCTTGGCAGGCTCTTGCTACTCCCTTGGAGAATATGGTGGAGCTCTCCAGGATTCAGTACTCTCTCATTTATTGAGTAATTCTCCACCCCATGACCATGCCCCATGAGCATTTGAACAAATTTATATACCTTTTATGTATATTCAGGTGAACTTCCTCTCATGCACCCCTAACCCTGACATCCCCCACCAATGAGCCTTCCCATCCCTGTTTTAACCCTTCTGGGATCCAAAGCTTCTTCAAAGGTGAAGCAAATACAATAGCCAAATACAACTCATAGGAAAATGAAATAATGATTTTTAAATGTAAGACTAAAATATATGAAAACTTAAAAATTAAGAAATTTTAAAAATGAAATAAAATATTAAAGGATTGGGTTATTCAAAAAATGTGAAAAAATTAAATATATATATATATATTTATTTATTTATATATTTACTTTTTTCCTTTTCTTGGTTTAAAATCTGGTGTCCAGTCTGTTCTGTGGCACCTTCCCCTTCTCACTCTCCAGCATCCTGCCATTTTTCATTTAATTTTCAAAGAAGTTTTAGGTCACAGCAAAGTCACACACAGAATACATGAAACTCTCATATACTCAACCTCCTCCCCCATTCCCCAACACATACCAAAATCTTTTTGTATGTGGATGGCAACACCATTATAACTGATATACAGATAGTGAAACACAGCTTAGAAGCATTTTGATTGGTCCACATCACGGTCTGCATTTTAGATTGTACACTTATAAATTTTGATGACATTCTCCCTGTCTTGTGTACATCACTGCAAGGGAATAGAAAACATTTCATCTGTTGACTCTTTGGACCACAGGATTCATATTTACATGCAACAAAGTGTCTTGGCTCACTGGACATAACCCACAGGGAATCGCCCCTGCTACAAGAGTCTCCCACCTGTCTATTTCTGAGTTAACTGGTTCTCCAAAAATGGGGAATCCATCTCCTTCCCTCTCATTGTATGGGTTTCTACCCACTGATACAACACTTTATGACAGGATGAACACTCCCACAATCCCCAGAAGCCCACTCCAGATATGCTACCCCAAATACCCCCCAACAAACACCCTAAAGCTGTGACACCTCCCCATCACATCACCAAAAGAGCATTCCCACATACACACTCCCAACCCCACAACCGCAAGT
>PVKH010024087.1:0-13705 GCA_004027955.1 Chaetophractus vellerosus
GGTTAAAGTGGGAAATGTTATGTTGTATATATGATATCAGAATTTAAAAAAAAATCACCCAGGTAGAGGTTTACTTGGGGCATGTACCCAGGATGTTTTAGCTCAGAACTTGGCCCTTAAGTACCATGCTATACTGTCTATAGTATCAGTACTTAAGCAAAACAGACACTGAAAACCTGCACTGAGAAACTATTGTAGAAAATCTCACCAAATTATTAACAATGATTTTCTTGTCTTGGTAGGACTATAAGAAGTTAATTTTTCTTATTTATAAATTTTCTCCATTGACCATGAGTTGCATTCACAATGGGAAAAAATAACAATACTTAAAAAAATCAGTATAAGAATTCAAGCAGGGTAAGTTACAAGCTGTAGTGGACTGGGAAGTGTGGTGGCTTGTGACTGTGGACAGAGCAATTTCAGGGAGTGGTGGGGCCAGGTGGGTTTACAAATGAATGGTGGGGGCAGGGGGGACAGTGATAAAAACTGTTATTTCTGGATGCTTGGTTGAGAAGGGAAGATGAGACATAGGACAGTCAAGAGAAGGGGAACTTGGGGCCAAATAATTTTCTTTTTTTTAAAGAATGAGAGAGATTCGAGTATGTTTCTAGTCAGAAGGAGAGAAGACCATATCAGGAAGAGGTTGAACAGGATCTTTTAAAAATCAAAAGAGAGGACAAGTGAGAGAAAAGTGTTCTTGGGAAGGTGGGAGCCATGGGTCCTGATTGAACAGGGGCAGATAGATGCACCTGTTCCTCTGAAACTCAAGGAGAGGAAGGAAGATCTTTAAGGCCAGTCTGTGGGAGCAGGAACTCAAGCGTTGGCATATGATGGCTTTATTTTCTGATTGAGTTAGAGGTGAAGACCCCAGCTAAGAATGAGGGTGGTGGGTGTAAGGTAGTTTTGAAAGCATGGCAAAAGCTTACATTTGCTCCTTTGTAAAACGTGAAAGGGAGCTGACCACAGTCAGGTGAAAGGAATAAGACATATGACTGTGACTGAATGTCCAACCAAGATGGAGGACAATGAAATTATGGTAAATCTAGTCTGCAATGTACTCCATTGCTTGGGTGCAGGAGAGGGGAAGAAGGTTATGGGTTATATCCGTGCCCAGATTTGGACATTCACCAGATAGCAGAGGGGTAGGATGAGGGTTTGAGGGTGTTCAGGATTCCAGAGAGGGAATAGTTCAAGAAACCAATCAATGGGAAATGGACTGGATGAGGAGTAAGCAAAGCCAGAAAGGGCTGGAGAAAGTAGGGAAATGGGCTGGAAAATTCACTGGGTTGAACTAAGGCATGGTAAGAGTAAGTTATTAAGAGAGCTGGGAGGAGTGGAGGTTGTAGCCTTTGGTAGAAATACTACAGTTTCAGGTTTCAAGGGAGAAGTTATTGTAGGTGATGGCAAGTTCCAAGTTGTGTCTATGAGTGTGGATTATTAAGTGGGGTAGAGGCGAAGGTCCATGAATGGACAAGGTCAAGACCTGGTGAGTCTGAGCTTTTGTTGAAGGCTTGGGAATGCCAATCACTCTCCTCCGTCCCTACAGAGTGTAATAAATCTGAGAAATATATGCATAGAGCCATATGGAGGGTTACTTTATTGCTGGTCACTTGGGTTGGAGAAAGCACTAGTGCCTCCCATCTTCTTCTATGGGCTTTAACCTTGGGATTCCATTGAGCAGGCGAGCCTACCAGCCTGAGCACAGGGAACTCAAGAAGAGAAGTGAAAGTGGCCCTTGCTGTCTTCAGATAAGAAGGGTGGAGGGAGACAGAGAAAGAGCTGGCAAATTGGCAATCAGATCACCGCTGGAGTGGAGTGTGGGTGTGTGGAGAGAGGAACTAGGAGTGTTACTCTGTAAATTTAGTGGTGGAGATTAGAGACAAGTCCTATTGTTACAAGCCTGTAAAGATCATTCTAACAAGAGGTGAATTTCCCAGACTGTGGCTGGAGTTGGCCTGTCAGAGAAGCTCTCAAAGTCCTGGTTGGGGAACTACTCTAGACAATGGTCTGCAGCTTCCAGGAGGGTTACAGGTGATCATGTCAAGTGCTGATGTCTTCGCAAAAAGATATCAGCATAACAGTGATGGGTAAAGGGGTGGGAAGTGACAAAGGAGTCAGGGGGGTGCCAAGATCAACTTCACACTAAGATCTGCTTATCATTTCCTCTATCACTTCCTCTATTGTAGACATATTTTTTTTATGTTTCTAATCAGCTTCCTTTCTTCACTTTTAAAATATTACATAAGACAGTATTTTTAATCTTGAGGGAAAAAATTAATACACTGGCCAAAAAATGATTCCGACATCTTAATTTATTTTTGTGTATTTCCTTTCAAATTGTTCTCTCTTTTAAACCTAGGTTTCATCATATCCACCTTTATTCTCATCATATCCAACTTAATTCTATATCACTTAAGCAGGATGTTCTCTATTTCCCCACCCAGGAACTGATGACAATTTTAAGTATTTTCAGCTATAGAGAAGCCTGCAACAGTACATTCCTGGATCCTACTGCTCTCTCCTCCTTCATCCCATCCACTCCCCTTACTGGGGTACATGTCTCTGGTTGGCTACCAGTTGACATCAAAATGATTGATAGGACACATAACTATCATGTTCTTGATGATGGCAAGTGGTACAGGATCCACACCTCATTAAGTTCACATACACTAACTGAAGTTTCTTACATTCTAGTAGTCACCTTAGCATAGAATAAAGGAACAGTAAAACGAGACTTAGCGGTCCCATCTTTTCTCCCAGTAGCGCTCTCTATCTCTTTCTCCATGGCCCCTCCATAATGAATTGTATCTGCTCATTTATTTCTTTACTGGACCTTTAACTCCTGAAGACAATGACGGCTCCTTATTCCTTTCTGTGATTCTCTAGCACTTACTGTGTTCTCAGGAAATGTTTGCTGAGTGTTGCTGAAGATTCAAAAAGCCACGGCTGGTTGCTTATCAAAGTTCGGAGGAGGAAATTTGCCCTCAACCCACTCCCATGCCCTCCCCACAGAGAAAACTTAGAAAACTACTGCTTAGAAAAACTCAGAACTCTTCAGTACTTACATCAGTAACCTTTAGGTTCTGCTTCCATTCACCTCCTGAACCCACATGCCCTGCCCTCTTTCCCAGTTTCTTCAGTCCTGCCACATTTTAGACGCTTTGGGTCCCGACTCTTCACTCTCCTTAGTCAGGGACCAAGAAAACTTCATGGGAAAGAGTGTTCCAATGGTGTCTGGAAAAACCGGTTTTGCTGGGAGCAGATAGGACAAGGGAAGGCATTTCAGAAAGAGGAATGCAGAAGAATGGTTGGGAGCCAAGGAAGCCAAGGAGGGTGGAGTAAATCAGTTGGATTGATGGGAAAAAGCAGCCTGTTAGAAGGACCTTGAATTTCATTAGAGTTTCGGCTTCATTCTGCAGGGAGGGGGTTGGGAGGTCAATGGAAGCTTTTGGGTGTCTGGTGGAGGATATGGAAAGAAGGGGAGGAGAAGAGAAGACAGCAATCTCTGGTGGCTTTAAGTGCTTGTTGGAAGAACACACCTCCCTATCGGCCTGGTCTGACAGCTCTCTGCTCAGACCATGGGCTTTTGGGTAAGCAGGGGCTGCGGAGAGCCCTGCTCCTCACAGCTCACCTCTCCAGCCTAGGAGAAAGGCATCTGCTCATTCCTGGACTCCCTCTAAGCTTCTTCCCACCTAACAGGCCCTGGCTTCTGCCAGGAGACACCTCAAAGGGAGAGAAAGACAGCTCTGTCTTCCCTCTGTCCTCACCTTCTGCCAACCTTCTCTGAGACAGTTGTCTTCACATTTTTTGTTACCCCAAAATGAATTTTGAAAAACTATGTATCTCCCTCACACATTTTTAAGTTGACATCTAAAATTTTTCAGCATAAGTTAAAACAGTTGCAAAGGATACAGATTTTGTTGATTTGTGAACATCCATATTTTGAAGTAAAATTGTTATATCACTCTTTTACATATAACCAGTGGAATATAAATACCTAAATATCTTGATACCCACCATTATACAATTAAAAAAAAATAAGACAAAGCTATATGGCAAACTCTCCTTTAACAACCAGAATGCTTACAATGGAAATTTAATTAAAATTTTTTGAGTGATCATAAATACCTTATAAAATTTTTTCTTCTGTGTTGAGTTGCCTTTACAATGATTATTTGTACATAGTTGGTCAAATCATCATATTTAAAAAATATTGATCAATAGCTATTAAATATTTTATTGCAATAGGTACTAAACTTCCATTGCACAGATATCCTTTAATTAGATGGATTTGGGGACTTTCGCTGTCTTGATCAAAGCAGGATTTCTGCCATGAGAATTTTGAATTATTCCTGAGTTGGTGATCTGGAGAGTTTTATGCACTGGGGCCACGCTCCTTTCTTTTGTAAGGTGGAAGATGACCGTGAGAGGGGAGAGGGGAGAGGATGAGGGCAGCAGACTCTAACTTCAGGCCCATTTTCATAGAAGTCAGTGTTAGGAAGGAGTTCAGATGAGACTTGAGGATTTGAAATCAATTTTCTTAAATTGATTCAATTAAATTGGTTGCCTGAGGATCCTTGGGAAGTCTTCATGGAGCCCTAAGGGTACACTTAGCCAAAGAGGACGGGAAGGTGGCTTGTAGATGAGAACAGTGATGGTGATTCTTTTGATATTGATAATAGGGTGAGTCATACGAACTTGCAGATGTTTGATCATCTTGGAGCCATAAAAATGGTGATTTAATATAATGCAGCCTAAAAACTCATCACAAACTCATCAAATGCTATAGTCTAAATGATAGTCTAAGAACCTTACAAAATATCTCATTTAAGAGCTCAAAATGATGACAAGAAGAAGTGATTTGCTCAGTCACAAAAGTAGAAAGACAGCTCAGAGCTGTAAGCAACTCTATCTGGGATTATAAATATTGGGTATAATCATTCAAAAATACATTTTTGGCATTAAGTTTTTAGAGGAAACTAATCCAAATGAGAATATTCAGTCTTATCCTATGAACTTGTAATACAGATAAAAAAAATTCTTCCTTCTCTTTTTCCTCTGTAGTAACAACAAGATAAACCAATTTGCAGAACTTTAACATGACATCAGTTGAGATAATATAAGAAAACAAAGCAGTAAAGTATGGGCTAAAATAATAGACATAAAAGAAATCACACTCGTTACCCATGCTATGGGGCACAGACCAAAGAAATAACCCCAAATCTATTTGCACAGAAATGTTTATAACACACTGTTTATAGACTGGAAGAGATCCAAACACCCAAACATGTGCTTGGAGTTTTATGGTTTACAAAGTGCTTTCACACACATAATCTCATTTCAGCCTCACCAGGCCCCTGTCTGGTGTAGGTCAAGGGTGGACCATGTTCCAGCTTGGGGGCTGTTATGAATTGCATTGTGTCACCCCAAAAGACATGTTCAAGCCCTAACCTCTGGTCCTGTGAATGTGAAGTTATTTGTAAAGAGGATGTTTGAAGATGTTATGAAAGATGAGGCCACTGGATTAGAGTGTGCCCTCATCCAATATGACTGATGCCCTTAAAAGCAAAGGAAATTTGGACACAGTCAGTAGTAAGGAGACAGAAAGAGGGAGAGATAGCTATGTGATGGAGGCAGAGTTTGAGTTTGCCATGGATTGCCACCAGAATCCTGCAGACTTCAGAGGTCACCTTGATTTTGGACTTCTAGTCTCCAGAACTGTGAGACAATAAATTCCTCTTGGTTAAGCCCCAACTAATCTATGGGATTTTCTTCAAGAAGTCCTGGCATGCTAAGGCAGGGCTCAGGTGTGAAATGACACTAACATGGAGATGGGAGGAGCAGCTATACACGTGGTATGCTCGTCTCGTTCCTGGCTCGGTGTTGGAGGGTCTTTGAACCTGACTTTCCTCAAACCTGATCACCACCTCCTCAGCAGTCTGGCCTCCTCACTAAGCTGCCCCAGCGAGGTCAAACTTGCTACTTTACATTTTGAGATATCTGGACATGCTTTTCTTCTCTCATACCAAGCACAGAATTTGTATATAAATAACCTGCAGCTAAAAGAGACTCCTAGATATAAAGGATTTTGTAATTGTCAAACCTCTCGGGAAAACCTGCTCTGCATGCAACCACTAATTGCACTAATCAAACATTCAAGGTGATGATTTAGGAAAGATTCCTGATATTCTGAGCCCAAACATTTCTTTGAAGATTGTGGTCTTGCAAGTAGTAGGCTCTGAAGAACTGTGGGAGACACACACAGTCATGATTCTGTGATCTACCTCTGTCCAGTGATAAAATAAATTTGGGACATCTCTTGGGAGATGTCAGTAAACATCTATAGACAGAAGTTTCGGTGTATTCTGAACATGTGAATGTCTGGAGTGAGTGATTCATTGATCACCAAAAACAGAAACCCAGGTAACAAGGACTCTGGTAAAACCTGGTGTCTTAGTTGCCCAGCTGCTCAGACAAATACCATACAATGGTTTGGCTTAAACAAAAGGAATTTTTTGGCTCACAGTTTTGTGTCCAAAATCGAGAAGGCAGCAAGGCAGTGCTTTGTCCTTGAAGACTGTTGTGCTCAGGTGCTGGCTGTTGGCGATTCTTGGACCCTTGGCTTGTCAGTCACATAGCTCTCCTTTCTATGGGTTCTGTTGACTCCTAGCTTTCCTCACCTAGCTTTCTCTTCATAAAGCCTCCAGCAAGAGGATTAAGACCCAGCCTCATTCAGTTGGGCCTTACCTTAATTGGAAAAAAAAAAAAAAAACTTCAAAGGGTCCTATTTACAATAGGTTCACATCTGCAGGGATGGATTGGGGTTAAGAACATTTTTTCTCTGGGGAACATAATTCAACCTACCATACCTGGGTAGAGGTTACCTGGGCTTTCCCGATGGTAGGAACTGGAAGTGAAAATCTGTCAGGAGCCAAGATTGGTGCTGTTTTTCCTCTCTCAAGCTGTCCTCATGGCCGTTTTGTCTTTTGTTTCTGCTCCACTGATGGTCTCTCTCTGGTATTCTCTGGCATCACTCTACAGAATGGCTCTTTTTCCTTGCTCATTAGATCATACCAGCCCCAAAATGACCTCTCCAGGCAACTGCATGATGATTTTCCAGCTCATGCAAATAACAGGCACTGACTGTGTCCTCCCTATTCCTTGGTTCAAATTTTCCATGGAGTAAGAATCTGATTTGTCTGCTCAAGGGTGTTCCCTGCTGCCCTAAGGATCTGTGATGACAGAGGAATAGACCCACAGGTTCAAACACTGAAGCACAGACCCCAAGCCTCACCCCCAGCTGTGGGGTATGCTCAGAAAGAAGGCAGGTCAGCCAGACTCCACCACCATCTTCCACAGAGGCCTGGGTGAGATGTGAGACAAACCAAGCAAGCGATGGTTACTCATGGTGCCACCACCGTAGGCCTGAACTCCCCCTCGGAAGACAAGGAGACATCCCATGAGTCACTGCAGGGTTGGCTTCTGGAGGCTGGAGTGAGGGCTTCTCACAGAGATCTTTTGAAAGGGGAGCTTCTACTTATATTTATGTTTCCTTTTATGTGTTGGGCTGTCTCATGGCCCAAATGTACTAACTGGGAAGATACAAGACTAGTTGGTTGCAGAGCTGAGTTCTGAGCCTGATGTTCAGGCTGTAAGTCCAATATTCTTTTCGTCAAAGGTTCCATAACCAGCAGGTCAGCTTTGACCAGTCCATGTGCCTGTCTAAACTAGAGCTCCATGCCCATCTTTCCTGCCTCCCCCATTCTCTCAGGTGAAGCTGATAAGTGACAAAGTTGGTTGCACAGTGAGATGGTCCCCATGGGCTCCTGCAGGTGCCAAGACCCTCTGTCTGGGTCTTCCAGGTAGGGGTAATTCCTCTCAAGGTTTGAGGCAGGTTCATACTCTTTTGAAGCATCTGACCCCTCAGAGCCACAGTTCTCTCTCCAGCCCTGGTCATTGATTTATTCTACTCAAGCACCTTGCACAGGGGTCTTCTGAAGGTAGGGATGCGTTCTTGTTTCAGGCGTTTCATACCCTTGGTTCCAGTCACTATTGCTCAATATGAACCACCCCAAACTTAGTGACATAAAATAAACATTTTATGATGCTCATGAGTTCTATGGCTCAGGAATTCAAAAAGAGCACAGGCGGTGGGGGCTGACCCTTCTCTGTTTTCCTGCGAAGCTTGGGCATGACATAATGACTCAAATAACTGGGGCTAGAATATCTGTTCCAGGCTGGGTTCCTCCCACTCCTGTCTGCTGCCTGAGCTAGGAGAGCTGAAGTATGGGCTCATCTGGGATCAGGGCACATACCCGAGGCCTCTACAGGTAGCTTAGTCTTCTCAGAACATGGCAGCTGGGTTCTGAAAGAGAATGTCCAAAGAGGGACACTCAGAGGGCAAACATTCCAAGAGAATGCAGTGGAAGATGTGTGGATTTTTCTGACCAAGCCTTGAAGGGCAGGTATGTCATTTCTACATTATTCTATTGGTTGAGGTTGCAGCAAGCATACCCAGATGCAAGAGGAGGGAGCACAAACCTCAACTTTCAAAGAGAGGAATGTCTAAGTCATACTGTAGGAAAACATGTGAGGTGGGAAATGCTGTCCCAGCCCTCTTTGGAAAAGGCAACCTACTACACCACTGGAGCTAACAGTTCCTTCTGAGCCATTGGTTCTAATGTTCAATACAAGAGACACCAATGTCCAGGTGGCTCCAGCCAAAGGAGGACTGAGGGGCACCAGCTCTTCCCCAAACTCTGGAGAGAATGGACTCAGATGTATAGCTGCCTCTTGTAGAGCCAAAGATAGTTCAGCTGCTTTCCCCGATCTTCCTGTTCCATCCCCTCCCTAATTCTAAGGTCCTGAAAACTTACTTGCTCATCTTCCTGTTGAGGGCTTGGAGCTTTAAAGGGTAGGGTTTTCATTGGTGGGTGGAGGATTTGTTTCCAGTTTGTACAGATTACTGAGTAAATTTCAGCGAGGATTTAGGTCCATGACAGCTGAGCAGCATGGGTCATACTGTGGATGCCAGCCCGTTTCTCTCCTTGGCTATCCCATTGCTGAACTATGGTTCCCATGAATGGAGTCGATATGATATAAGGGTTAGTGAATATACATGGGCTCAAAAACATTGGGCTCTCTCTTGCAAAGGCTCAATTCACCACAGTTACACCCAATCTATCAGCCACAAAGACCAGTTGTTGAGCCCCCAAAGTGGCACCATTTCTGGAGGAGACCAGGTCGTCATTTGGTGAAAGGCTGATCACATTGGACACCTTCTACCTTGGAGACAGCAGCCATTTGTAGTCAATAGAATCCATCCTTAGTGTGGATATGAGTTTGCCTTTCCTGCCTTTATTGCCCCATGAGCACAAAACACTGAAGACTTCCAGAGATCTAATGATATGACATGATATTCCATGCCAAGTAACCCATTTCATAGTGAAATTAGTGCAACAATAGGCACGTGGCCACAGGATCTCCCAATCTCACGGTGTACCTTTCACTCAGAAGCAACTCAACTGATAGAGCAGTGGAATGGTCTGCTTAGAATTTGGCCAAGGCACCAGAGGAGGGACAGCAGCCTGTGTGGATGGGGTGCTTCTCTACAAGATTGTGCTGATTGATGGCCAACAATTCTGGTAGCTAGAATAAAGGGACATAGGGAATAAGAGATGGTGGTAAGACAAACCTTCCATCCTCACTCTTGGGGATCCCCTCCTATGGAATCTGTGCTTCCTGCCCCTGTAAATTTAGTTTCTGCTGTGTTTTCTATCAACGTTCCAAGTGGAGAGGTGCTTCCAAAAAAGTCAGGACACAGCAATGGTTCTATGGAATTGGAAAGCGCAACTATCACCAAGAAAAGCAAGAACTTACTGTCCTTGTGGGGCAATCCAGCCGGATTACTGTTAGGAAATAGGGTTGCTGCTTTGCAATGGAGACAGGGAAGAGTATATTTGAAATAGTAACTCCTGTGATGACAACTCATGATCGATGGGGATGGGAGTTGGCAGATGAATTCTTTGCCCTTCTTCTCACTGGACAGACTGTCCTGAGACCAAGTGGTTCTTAGACCTACCCAGAAGATGCCCTTGATACCAAGTGGTGGAGAGTTTGGAAATGCAGCTCCTATTTGTTCTCCCCCCTAACCTGTCTCTCTCCCATTTTCCTTCACTGCTGGATCCCTGGGCTTGCCCTCCCTAATCAAGCACTTGCTTCAGACTTTGTATTCTCGGGGAGTCAGGCCAAGACAGCATAAACTAGTGAATGGGGTACGCAAGCTTAGAGAGAGAAGCTGAGTAAGAGTTAAATGCCCTGAATAACGAGGTCAACGCTTTCTATTAATATAAAATCATGTTTTCTCTACCTCCATATTGAATTAATATTTCAGGAATAACATTTTGAAGAACTACATTATTGGCTTATTCATTTATTTCCCTCTAGACCAGGAGTTCTTAACCAGAGGTCCCCAAGGGGTCTGTGGAAAGATTTCAGGGGGTCCGTGAGCTTGAACTGAAAAAAAATCAACTTATTATCTTTATTTTCTCTGACCTCTAACTGAAATCTAGCATCTCCTTCACTTATGAATGTATGCAATAAATAAATTACACTAGCATTCATTTCATCTGACTGGCAAAGGCATCTGTGGAACAAAAAAGGTTAAACCCCTGCTCTAGACCTTGGCCACTCTTCACACCCTTGTCCTCAGCCAGGCTTCTAGGACATGGTCCTCAGGAAAATCCTTGGTGACATCAGGCCCCCGGTTATGTGGCTGTTGATTTAGTCCTCCTTTAATGAGGTCTGAATATGCAAAGTTGTGTGGTAAGTGCTGAACTTTCAGGACATTGAAGGAAGAGCTATTGTATTACATGAACAACGCCAGTCAGAGCCACGCCATCCGGCCCCTCTCCTGGCAGCTCAATTATAGTCCATCTGGGACCCACAGGAAAGCAGTAAGCTGAAACTTGAGGAGGGCCACAGAGTCCCAGACAACCAGCTTTTCCATATGCCAAAGCCTAGGATCTTGGCAGTGGGAAGAAAATCAGCTTTCCCATCTAATCCTTCTGGGTTCGAATCCAGCTTCTGGCCCTTATTTGCTGTGTGACCCTATGTGGGTTTCCTAACCATTCTTATTTAGGCAATCTTCATGGAGTTGATGTGAGCATTCATGAAATGATAAATGTAAAGCACCTGCCACCCATAAATAATTTAATAAATATTAATGCCCTTTCTCTAATGTCCTCTTGACATCCTCAAATGTCAGGATCTAATCCTTGAGTAAAGCTAGAGAGGGTGAACCAGAATAAGGATGAATCCCCATACACTAAACCAGATGACATCTGCCTTCCAGGATTACTATGTATGTGAGTGAGAATAATACACGTTGAGCCTAGTGCATGGTAGGTGCTAGTTGATGCTGACTTATTGTTGGTCAATGATGGATTCTCTCAACAATCTTGCATAAATTGGCTCACGATGAACAGGGGAGCCTGTGACTTGCAGATCTGGTTCAGAACCCCAGTGGGGAAGATTTTACTTTTTCTCTTCCACTATGGCCATGAGTCATTGTGAAGAACTATCAGAAAAACACTTGGAGGGAAGCCACCTCAGTTCAATCAGCACCATATTAGATTGGGACAGCAGAGAGAGGCCCTGCTCTGTGAGGTTTAGAATCAGACAACCTAGGGTTGGTCTTGGCTCCAATGATTTCTAGCTACTGACCTTGGGTAAATTGTGTAACCCTTTACCCTCCAATTCCCTCCTCTATAAAATAAACATAATTTTTTTTATCTCTTAGGGGGCTGTGGGGATTAAAGGAGATGATATGCAAAAAGTTCCTAGTAGAATGGACGGACCGTGGTGGACTTTCACAAAATTCTATTTATGGCAAGGGAAAAATGAGTAATGGATGAGGTGGTGTGAAATCTTTTGGAGGAGATTGAAGATTCTTTCCACATCCCCTCAAAATTTTCAAAGTTGTTGGCTGGGAGCTTTAGGCTTCCAAGTTTACTTTCCAGTTCCTGCTAAACTTAGTTGAAGTAATATGGCTTCATGTCTCATATTTAGGTCCTCAAATATTTTATGGGATCAGTGTTTCACAATACTGTTTATGTCTGCATCAAGACCAAATGCTTTGCGAAGTTTTTGACTGGCAGGTTTCCTGTGGTTCAGGGAAGTTTTCCCGCCTTGATTCTGAGCCACACTGAGAGACACCGGGCTCTTCATTAGCTTCTCTGCTCTGGAAGGGCAGAAGGCATATATAAAATTAAAGTGGATCTAAGAAAGCCGTGCTGTGTGACGGTGTTTCTGCTTCTGAGTGCTGACATCACAGCTGGGTTTCTGATCTGCCAAGCCCCACCGTATCCTTCATCGCCACCCATCACACTTCTACGCTGACACCTGATGGCTTCCATAGCTGGCGCTCCCACTGGCTGTGAGCTTCCCGAGAACAGAGTTCCTAGCCTCGTTCAACTTTTGCCTTCCTAACAGCTTGTTCAGAGCCCAGCGCTCACTAGGCCCAGAGTTTGTGTTCTGAAGCCAATGGTCAGATGAACACGGCCCCATCACTGCAATGCCATCTTCACACCCGACCTCTGATGAGATGCGTCACAGTGATTTGGGGCAAGTTATAAGGAAACAGTTTTCAACCCCTGAGTTGTAACGTGTTGGTGGCATTGTTCTCGCAGTTTGCTCCTGATAATGCACCTATGTTTATAGATGACTGGCTATTAAAGGGAAACACAATGAGAATGGATTTAGGATCACCCCTCTCGTAACATCCCTCCCACTTGCCTAGATCTCATTTTGCTCTCTTGAGTCATGGCTGCTGCCTCTGGAATTGCACATTGCCCCAGAGAGTGTATCCTGCAAGGAACTGTCATCAGTCACACGTGCCATGCAGGAGAACAGACTGAGAACCTGTGGTTTAGATGCCAGTGGCATAATACGTTCTCTGGGACTGGAACAGGTATAAACCCGAGATAGCAGAGAAGCACATGCCTGCTGTTACATGTGTTGGGTAGGCCACTTGGATACGGTTGGTTTTTAGTAGATTATGTCTCACCGTTATCTACTGTTATTATTGTCACTATTTCATTGGCTAAAGAAATAACAAGGGAACAAATTCTGAAATTGGACACAGGATTGGTAAAAGTGCCACGCACATTGACGGGGCACGAATGGGACTTTCCAGAGGCTGTTTCTACACACATGCACTTGCCAGATCAGTCCTTTGAGTAGGTTGGAGCCCGAGGGCACGTTTCCGAGATTTACAGGGAGCGGCCCTGGTAGCTTCTGGTATGTGAGAACTAATTTCCACCCTTTAAGACAGGTGTTCTGAATTACAAATGCCCCTCACGCCAAAAAAAAAAATACTAATGCCTTTGATTTCTCTGTTTTCCTATACCTATTTTATTTCTGGAACAACAATTCAAATCCTTTACTAGTTTAGTTTTTCATGGTAATTTACTGACATTTGGTGCGGGCCACGTTATTTTTAGTTTTAAGTTCTGCAGTGATTACATTCTAGCTCTTGAGAGTGTCATTCTTATGGCAGAAAAACCTAAGGCATAAAGGGCTGGAGCCTCCGCCAGGAAACCGGGAGCAGGGATCTTAACCTCTTAAAATCACACTGACACCATGTGCATTGAATAAGAAGTTTTTCATATTCTCTTTTTTTTTTTTTTTTTTTTTTTTTTTTTTT
>PVKH010024088.1:0-13707 GCA_004027955.1 Chaetophractus vellerosus
ATTTCTATCTCAGTTTCTCAGAAGGGGAGATTTTTTTTTTTTTTTAACTTAAGGAAGATTTTATTTTTTAGGAGTATTTCCTATTCCATTTTTGAAATGGGGATCATGTGGCATGAGAGTGTTTGGGAGAAGCAGTTTGTATGTTTTTGTAGTTCTGGCCACTTAGTTTGTCCATATCTAAATAGAAGCATACATATGCTTTTCTGTGATTGGATAAAGTGATTAATGTATGTTTCTTATCTGTGAGAGGTATTTCAAGAGACTCATGAAACTGAAAAAAGGATTTCATTTATATTCATTTTAGTGGAAGATAAGCCTCATATTTAGCCTGGTTTATGTTACTTAATGGCTTTGGAGACTTGGAGTGGCGGGGGGGGGGGTGGTTATGTGCACCATATATGCCAGCAGTTTGTAAGAGTCTCTGGAAGCATTTCAATTGTGCCTTTATATTGATGAGGCTGACCAAATTATCTAGTTACTGCTTTTGTAGATGCTGTGCTGATACTTTCATATTTTTTAGACTAGTACTATTGAGGTATGTCTATCTCATAATATTCAAAGTATGGCAGATTGATCACATGTAACTTTGATGACATGTAATCATAATGAAAAGAGTAATAGTTATTGTAATTAAGGCCCAAGGAGTTACTTTAAATATATTTCTTAAAAAAATATTACTACACTGTTATGTACTTAATTTGTAAAAAAGAGAAAAGGGGGCAAAAGTGGGAACAATCTCCTTTTTCCTTATGCATAACTTTATTCTACCTCATTATAATTGTAATGTAGTTTACAATTTGAGTTGTGGTTTTCCCTGAACATAGTATTACTGTCTTTCTCTTAGTGTAGCTACACAGTTTTTTGTTTTGGTTTTATTTCTTTTTTTGGCCAAGATTTTGTGTCTGTACCATATTCTATCCAATCAATGTTTGTAGTTTTCTTGATATTCAAGTATGATGGATATTTTCTAGAATGCTTTAATTTTTTATTATAAATAAAACTGTGGTGAACATCTTCCAATTTTTAGAATATTTTTTACATTTTTTTAAGGCCAGCTTCCCGAATAAATTTTTTGCTTTTAAATAAAGGGATTTTAATTTTAAATGATACTGTATTCTTTTATAATATAATGTATATCAATAATGAATCTAGCAATGCAAGAAATAGCTTTTGGAAGTTATTCACTTGCTGTTCTTTACAGTTGAGGAAGCATTAATCATTTAAGTATTTATCAATAATGTAATGCCTATATGTTGACCTCAGCTTTACCCTTTCATATAGCAAATTGTTTTAGATTATAAATCTTCCTTAAGCAGTTTATAATTTAAAAAGTGGTTGACATTAGTTCTCTCCTATTGTAAGCAGACTCTTGTACCTTTTCATTAGGCTCATGGTGTTCAGGTTAATTATATGTTTCTCTCTGTATCTTCCTTGAAGGGCCTGCCTTTAGCTCTCTAATCTCTCATAAATCTATAGTCATTCAAGCCCTTGATTTGTCCTTAAGTTAATTTGCTAACCTGACTTTTCTAATCTCTGTATGGTTTGTGAATGATTTCATGGTGTTAATTTCCTTATCAGCTATTTAATAACTGGACACAGGGTTTTACTTCCAGTTTTATTTTTCCTCTTTCTCTTCTTTTTTACTCTCCTTCAACTCTTTTCCCTTCTAATTGCTGTGATTGCTTTTGCTAAATTAATCTCTTGATGCTGAGGAACAGATAACAAATGAGAAATCCTCTGTCCACATCTTTCTTCTCACCTCCTTGGGGTTGGAAGGTGTCTTAGAAGAACTTAAAGCTCTTCTGATCAAAGCTTATTAACTTGCCACATGGTCAGAGTTCATTTGCATAGAGTACTGAGTTTTGTAGAGAATAATGTTATAATCTTATAGTAGTTGTCTCAGGGAATAATACAGATTATTCTTGGGATTGCTAATTCCTGTTCTTGAAGAATAAAATTTATCTGCTTAACATCATGGGTCTAACATTTTAATGAAAAAAAATGGGTGTGTATGGGGTGAGGTAATCTTTTTTTTTTTCCTTTCCCATGACAGCTTAAAGCATATTTTCAGCTTCTTTTTCCAGAACTCCTAGAAAGGATTTCTGGAACTTTCTAAATCCCTGTTTATTCTAAATTCTGAGCCTATAACTCTTTACAGTTTTATTATCTGCTTATTTTGGGGAATGCTGCTTTGGGGGAAATGATCCAATTGGATTAGAGCTGTTTCCAATTATCCTAGACCCATCTCTTGTGTTAGGGAGAAATTGTAGAAATAAATTCCACTTAAATATTTGAAACAATTTATAATATCTCGTGGACAGCTTGCCAACTGCATTTCTCCTCATTGTATCTTGCTTATCAGAGAGAGGTTTTAGTATTTTAAACCATTACCTATAGGGTTTTAAGGGTCAGTTATTTAAATGAAGAGACAGTAGAGCCAGAAACCAAATCTCAGTTTCTAAAACAACCAGCCAAACAAAAAATAAGAACATTTTAACTGTCTGAGACAGTTTAATTATGAGAAATACTGCTATTTTAAAAAGCTCATTGGTTGTTTGGGGGGCTGATTTTTTTGTTTATTGTTTTTTTGTTTTGTTTTGTTTTGTTTTCCACTGGTATAGCTGTACAGTAGTTAAAATGCCAAAATGCATCTGTATTTATTAGTAGCCAGGTAATTGGAGCCTACCAGGTGCCCTCGCAATCCTGGGTCTTGGGCTCTTCCCTTGGGCCTCTTTAAGATCAAGGAATTTCAGGGCAAATGCTGAATACCTCAAGAGGCCTTGAGAACTCAGCTCTAGTGCCAAGGCCATGGTCCACTCTAATTGTTCATGTTCTACCTGTGTATGTGTGTATACATTTATATTTATTTTTTTATTAGAGAAGATGTACGTTTACAGAAAAATCATGCAGAAAATAGAGTTCTTATATACTGTCCCGACACAGATTTCCCTATTATTAACACTTTGCATGATGTGGGTATATATATTTTTCATTCTTGATATGAGACCAGTCTTCAGGTGATCCAGTAATTCTAGGATTTTAAGTTTTAAACTAGTAGACATTATTTCTCATTTTGACATCAACTTTGACTTCAGATCTTATAGCTCTATTTACATTTTCTATGCCTCAGTCTACCCATCTGCACCTTGGGGCTGATGAAACCCAGCCTCAGAGGAGATAAATCCCATTTGGAATTTATAAAGTAATTTATACTTATATGTTTTGAGTATAAAGTAGTTTATACTATAGCGTGTATATCAATGAACATTTGCTATATATCAAAACACTCCAAAATTTAGTGGCCTAAAATTCCTAGAGACAGCAAGTAGATTTACCAGGGATGGAGGGAGGGTGGGGGTAGAGGGAGTTATTGCTTAATGGGTACAGAGTTTCTGTTTGGAATGATGAAAACCTTTGGAAATGTATGACAATGGCTTATATCATTTATGTTATGAATATAATTAATGCCATTGAATTGTATACTCAAAAATGGTTAAAATGGCTAATTTATGATATGTATTTTTAATGCACAAACAAAACTTAACTGGCTTAAAACAATGCACCATTATTACACAGGATTTTGTAGGTTGGCAGTTTGGGCTGGGTTCAGCTGGGCGGTTCTTCTGGTTTCACCAGAGCTCCCGCATGCAGCTACAGTCAGCTGAAAGGTCTGCTCTGAGTTGTTTCATCCCAGATGGCCTCAAACTCATGTCTGAAAGTTGATGGGGGTGACTAGGCCATGTGTCTTTAGCATCCAACAAGTTTGCATGGACTTCTTCACAACAGCAAGAGCGAGCCGCTTTAGTAGGCAAGTACTTTGAAAGCCTCTGCTTGCATCACGTTTGCTAATATCTCATCAGCCAAACAAATTACCTGGCCAAACGCAGATTGAAAGGGTGGAGAAAGATTTCACTTTTTGATGAGAGGACCTATGAATGTTTTGGCCTTTTTTTTTTTTTTTTTTTTTTTTTAGTTGATGACACCATTTGACCAGATTTCTTCTGATGAAGAATTGATTCCAAAACAGATGTTTTAGAGCTAGCTGTTCCTGTAAATGGGAAGAAGGCATGGCAAAATGATATAATATTTTAATTTGAGCCTGCTTTTAAAACTTTCTTCTGCCTGAGTGTACTTTGGGGCATTTATGGTCTCTGAATTATATGTGCATGTGAAGATAGTGTTTTCAAGTTATTTTTAATCTCTATTAGTTTGTTTTTTAATCAATTTCTTACATCTGCAAGAAAATTATAAGCTTCAAGAGATGAATTACTGACTGGTTCTTTTAGTATTCTTTCCCACCACCTAGTCTAGTAGCCTGTACCCAGTGTTACTGAATAATCTATAGACTCCACTGGCCAGCTAGGAACAGAAGTCACATTCAGCATGGTTACATTATTTTGTTATGTTCTCTTGAAACTCTGGTGTTTTAGTAATTGTCTAAAACAATTACTTGACAAAAAGACATCTTTGTGGTCATGTGAACTACCTCTATGTGCCTTGATGAGCCAAGAACATACTCTTCTCCATTATGAGCTTAAAGCTTTTCTCCTGTGGATTTGATTAGAATGTGCATATGCACCTTTGGATCTGCCTTTTCCTATGTGGCACACTTGAGCTTCATCATTTGATCAATTCTAGTCTGCTGCCAATGAAACATCTGGTATTGTGATATCGCACCCTGCAAGCCAATTGAAATATGCTCAATTTGATATCTATTAAGTGCAATATCAATCTTGTAACAGATTTCCAGGGTGACTTCAGAGCATTCATATTGGCTAATTACTGACATTAATACTAGTTATGTTAAACTTGGTACTTTTCTTGCCATGTTTATAATAGGTGTGCCACATTCATAGGACAAGGAAGCTGATTTTCCCCAATGTACGTGTGAGGAAATGACTTAAGAATTACTATATAGTTTTTCTCTCCCCATGGCATAAATGTCTTTCCAAGTGTGTTTGATTTCCTCATCTATCAAAAGATTGTTAAATGTTTTAGGGGCTTTCATAAGTATAATTGGTGTAGCAGATAAATCCATTTTCTTAGAAATGTTATCACTGCCCACAGTTATATAAGGATGCTTAATTCTCTCCCTTGCTCTGGTTGTATAGATATACATATGGTTGCACTTTTTATCCCCCTTTGGCTTGAAAGTCTAGATTTTGAATGCTTCCTTTGCTACATTTAAATTTCATACTTGAGAATTTCTTTTTTGTTTCCAAATAACTATTAGATGGCAGAGTCAGTGCTTTTGATAACTCCAGGGATCTTTAATAACTACAAGATAATCCTTTTATTGAGGTGTAAGTTATGTACAATAAACTATATCCACTTAAAGTGTATAAATCAATAAAATTTTACAAATATATATACCCATGAAACTACCACTGCAATCATGGTGAAGAATAATTCCATCCTCTCCAAAGCTTTCTCATGCCTCTTTTGGACTATCCTCCATCCCCCCCTGGCCCCAGAAACTAATGATCTGCATTTTGTCCCTATAGATTAGTTTAAATGTCAAAATTTTATATAAGTGGAATTATACACTATGGCATATTTCTGGATACTTTTTAAAAAAAAAGATTTATTTTTTATTTATTATATATTCCCCCCTTTCTGCTTGTTCTTGCTGAGCTCATTTTTGCATTCTGCTTGTCTCCCCTCACTGTGGCGACCTGCCGAGTCAGCTCACCGTGCAGCGGCCTGCCTGCCTGCTCGGGGCGGCTTGCCCTGCTCGCGGGGGCTTGCCCTGCCCGCGGCGGCTTGCCCTGCCTGTGGCGGCTTGTCTTCTCAAGGCGGTCTGCCTGCTCGAGGAGGCCCCAGGAACCGAACCCGGGGCCTCCCGTGTGGTAGACTGGAGCCCTACCAATTGGGCTACAGCCAGCCCCCTTTCTGGATACTTTTATTCACCATGTTTTTTGTTTTTTTTTGGAAACTCTGAGAAAATTATTTTCTTCTCTTGGCTTCTAGTGAGTTACCAGAGAAGACATATCAACTTTACAAGAGACAGAGGATGGGGGTAGTCAGGGGAAGGTCCACACTCCCTGGGCCTGGCAGGGCATAAGCCAGTGCCTCATGGAATACCTGTGGCAGGGCTGGAATACCTCAGAACCTGACGTGGGAGCCCTTTTTAATGGAGGAAACAGGTCCTGAGCTGTAACCTGTGCAAGGGAACAAAGGGTTTGGGGGTAACCAACCTCTGTGAGATGGACTTGGACACCTGGGATTGGACCAAGGGGTGGACTTGGCCATGGAGGCTGATGAGGGTCACAGTGGGAAAAAGTACTGGAGCTTCTGGGAGGTGGATGAATTGTGCTCCAGGAATCTGGAGGTGGACACTGAGAGGAAGAGAAAGGAGGAGGGAAAGGAGGTGTCAGGTGGATGTGCTGGTGGCAGCATTGGGCCTGGCCTGCTCCCTTTCACACTCCAGGTCTTCCTGAGTTGTAGGTCACCATGTGGATGTGCCAGACCCACTGGTCTAGGGCCTTGTGAATGGTGGAGGAGTCAGACTGCTGGGTGGGATGCAGGTCACTGAAGGGCAGCTTTGGTAATATGAGGTGAGATCTGATGCTTCATCCAGGCATACTGCACACTGGTGGACAGAAGCTTGGGTCTGTGATGGTTCCTTATGCTTCTGCGTTACTCTCAGGACTGTACTCATCAGCTTGTCCTTGGACTTCTACTTGAGCCATATCCTTTCAATGTCCACCAGGAAGTGTTCTCCTGCCCACAGTGACATTAAGGCCACCTGCATCTTGGCCCAAGCTTTGGCTGCCACGTCTGCCTTCCAACACAGGAGACTCATCATCTCCATCTGCTCCCATCATTGGTAGGCTAGGACCTCAGCAAGATCCTGAACTGCCTAAAACTTTGGCTGGGGGCGCTTTCTGGGTAGCACCCCTGGAGTCTACTGTCTCCTTTAAGGTAGCTCTTCATTTATGAACATCATCCCTCCAGGCATCCCTCAGGCTTCTCCAAATACTCAGGATAAATGTCCTGTCTCCATTGATGCACTGGAGTAGTGTGGTAGTGTTGTCTTTCGAGTTCCTTTTTTCTCTTTCCACCTCTTCAGGAAACTGTGACTCTTTGATGCAGGCATGTCTGGCCCCATGTAGCTGACAGCACTGAGAGGTTTCTGCTGGAGCCAAAGCCTTTCAGACTATTTTTATTTTGAGCATCTTAGCACTGGGGGAGGCCACCATCAGGTTCTCCCTCATATTGGCATTGGCCACAGTCCTGGCACTATGTCTGCCAACTTCTGCTGCTCTGTACCATGCCTGCTGGGCCTGTGGTTATCAAACTATAACCATATGTTTTGTATGTATGAAATAAGTGTTTCTCTTACTCCATCCTGTCACGTAGATAACCCCACTAATCTGTTGAAGATGAAAGAAGATAGAATTCTAAGGCTTCTCAGGGAAAATGGCTCTGGGCCCTGGCTGTTTCCATCCAGCTAGTCATGTTTAGGGAAAGTCAGCAGGCAGTCGCCAATATTGTAGATCCACAACTTAATTATTCCATCACTCAAAAGTGAGCAGGAACCCATCTGACTCCATCCAGGGCCATGGCAGTGAGTACCACATTCTGGGCATCCTCCACAGAGAACCCCTAGCATAATGTTTTTCAGTCATCCATGTTGTTTCATGTGTCATTAGTTGGTTCATTTTTATTGCTTATTTCATTATATGGATGTGCCACATTTTGCTTACCCAGTCACCTGTTGTTGCACATTTAGATTTTCTAAACACTGTTTTTGTTCTTAGTGGTCACCTGCTCATTGTTTCTGTCCTCAAACCTGAATTTCAGTCATCTTTTGCCATTTACCATACTGCTTGGATATACAGTGCTTCTATACATTACAAGATACAATTAAGAGTTTATATGGGACATGTATATTTAAGAGGAATCATTTAGGATTTTTTTTTTAAATTGAAGTTTTAATGATTTCTTCCTCAAAGAAAATTGTTTCTAATGAAGAATGCATACACCTCTCCAGAGGTCACTTTCACATTGGAGCCATTTTGTCACTTTGATGAAGATTATGTAGAAATGCATGCTGACATGTAACAAGGAGAGCAGCCCACTGATAAGGCACTTCCTTGGTTCAAGGAAAGAGTACATGACATTTAGAAGTATTTCAGTTATTTAAGTTGATATATGAAATGTGGGCTTTTCTATGTACCTCATCTGAAGTTTAAATTCCTTGAGAGTTTTATTACTTTTTTTTTAAGTGGCAAGCATCCAAACTGCAGGTGGCATTCACTGAGGGAGCTGCAGCCCCTCCTCTGAGGCAAATTTATCAAGACCAGTTTTGCCCCTGCTAATGTAAGTATAGCTACTGAAGTTAGGAGCACTGTGAGTTTAAGCAGCCGTTGGTCCATTTTCTTTGAAATCTCCAGACTTAACCTCTTAAATCTAATATTAATGTATAAGTACATTCACATTAATATTCTTTGGGGCCCTCTTCTCTCTCTCTACTCCTCTTCTTCCTCTTTTGCATATTCCATCTCCATTTACATTTCTCTGTTTTTCCTCCCTCTTTCCCTCTATCCACTAAGATCATCCGGGGAGGGACTGAGTACCAAAAGAGAAATTCTTCTTTCAGATCTGCTTTGACCATTTTGCCTGTGAAATTTTGCTTTCCTTGTTCATGCAGAAATCTCAATGTTGCTGGAATGAGTTTTGTATCCTCTACTCTGGCAAAGCTCCTAGAACTGGTCCAGTGAGATTTCTGTTTTAGAAGCTGCCTTAAGATCTTTGTAGCATTATGTGGTTTACTTTCCTAAAAGGATTCCAGCCAAATGCATTGCCTTAAAAGTTTTTGCCAAAGTACTTGACCACTTCATCAGTGTAAAGATTATATATATATAAACTTAATAAACATATGCATGGGTGGGTGTGTATATGTATAAATATATTTATGCATACACATATAAAATGTATATCTCTAAATAAATAATTAAGCCCCCAAAGGCATCTTCTTCTATCCCAATAGCATTTCCTTCCTTCTACTCATAGTTGCTCTGACTGCATTGACTGTGTGAGCTCCTGGGATTCTATCTCACGCTAAACTAATCACAGTGGTCTTTAGCTTAGTCATGATGATATAACAATTAGGCAGTTCTGCTTGGGCTTCCAAATACAGTTGCTAAGTGGGTGGGTGAATGGAGCTATGGGAAAGGTAGGGAGAAGATGTATCAATAAGCCGGGGTGAGTTGTTTTTGGCCATATGTGAGAGAAAATTGCCATTTATTATTTGGTTTGCAACCATATTAACAATGCCTCTTACAGCAGGGAGAAAAATACATTAGGCTTGGCTAGTGAACAGTAAAGGTTCTTGTAAAATGTTTATGATTTGACAAGTGTCACTGATCTTAAAATTAAAAAATACCACTAATAGCATATGGTGTAACCATTCATTAATTTGGTCTTTTAACACGTATTTATTGAACCTGTACTATGTCTGGAGGCCTGTGCTTATATCTGTGGTCTAGATGAGGCATATTCTTGGCCTCAGTGTGTCTTCAGGTCAAAGTCTTTGGCATTAATTTTTAAAATTTATAATTCAAAATCTTTTTTCCTGAGTACATATGGGCACTCATTTATGAGCCAACAAATATTTAATGTTATGCAGATGCACACAAATCAGTAAGATGCTCATTCCCACCTTTGAGTTTACAGTCTTGTGGCGGAGACAGATACGGGAAGAAATAATGATAGTACCTTGTGCAGTGAGCGAATGGGAGCGCATACTAAGTGCCATGGGAACCTTAAATTCTTGTGGATTCGGCATTTCTTTCATGCCAAACCCTTGTGCAAAATTCATGGAAGGACAAAAACTGATTTTCTCCCCTAAACCCATTCCATTGCTTTAGGGAGGCTTTTTAGGGGGGAAAAAAACCCCACAACTTTTTATCTTGTGGCTATTTTTTTTGTTTTAAATTGCTGCAAATATGTATTTAGAACTGTAATTTTAATATTCTTTAAATAGTGTTAATTGCATTTTGTAACTTATCTTTGAAATAATGTCTCCTATCGGGAGGAAGTCTTTTTACATTCCATATTTGGAGAAATGCTGGGAGTAAGTGATTAGAATCAATTGAAAGTAGGGACATTCTCACAAATGATGACATATTTTCTTTGAAGATGGTTCTGAAGTGTAATATTGGAGTTTACAATGAGGGGTGTGTCTTTGCTGATCATTATGATTTGTTGTTACTATTACTCATTTGGTATTTCATCAGCTGACTATTATGTTGACTGTAGAGAGACTGCTTTGGCTGTTTCTCAGCACCTGTCTCTTATACAGAGTGGACTTGTAGAAAGTTAGTAATTAATCATTTCAGCAACAGCAGAATTTTACTTATGTCCTTATGCTTTTCCAGGTAATTGAATTCAATGAGAAAGCACCTAGCCCGTTGCTGTGTGTTCTCCCCCAACCCCATTTCTAGCTCTCTGATAAATATAATGGGCCCTGGTTAAGCAGCAATATATTTCTCCTCACAGAATTCCCAGGTAAGCGGCTCTATTAGGCATTTATTTTTAAGTTTCTGCTCTTGGCTTACTGGAGATGGATTTTGCACGAGGTGTTTGTCTAGTTGGGTCTCAGATGAAAGAGGTTGTATGGAATTAAAGCGGGAAAACGACCCCAGTTCTCCTTTTTGAGGAACATTGTCTAGTACCGCCTAATCTTACCTGGCCTTCCTCCTCCAACCTTTCCATCTGCACTTATCAAATGCTATCTCTGTGGGGTCAATGAGAAGCCGGTGGTGGAGAGGGTCAGAGCATGCCATAGATGATGTACTGTGCTTAAACGGGTTCCTAGCACTTACACGCTCAGTATTTGTTTATCATTTTATTATGTTCCTTACTCCACTTTGCTTTCACATAATTGTCTAATGCCAGATTGAGTAGTTCAGGTATTTCTTCATCATTCCCCATAAGCATTAGCAATAGAAAATTTTAACCTTTGACTCTATCAAAATAAAAAAAGTATCAAAGATGAGAGTATCTTCCCGGATTTTCCTTTTGTGGCATGGCTGTACACAAACGTTATTGAAGCATATTGAGGTTTGCAATAATTTCCTAATTAAGTTGTATAACAAAATACCACAAAGTTAGTGGCTTAAAACAACAGAAATTTACTATCTAATAGCTCTGGGGGTCAGAAGTCCTAAAATTGAGGTGTCAGCAGGGCTGCATTCCTTCTGGAGGCTTTAGGAAAAAATCCATTTCTTTGATTTTCCCAGTTTCTAGAGGCTGCCGTGGCTCCTGGATGTGTTCAGTCTTCAAAGCTAGCAGTTTCATCACTCTGACCTCTGCTTGTATCACCACATCTCCTTCCATGATTCTCACCTTCCTGCCTCCCTCTTAATCCTTATGATTAAGTTGGGCTCACCTGGTCAATCGCCCCATCTCTGGATCCTTGACTTAATCACATTTGCAAAGTCCCTTTCACAGGTTCTGGGGCTTAGAAAGTGGACTCTTTGGGACTACATTATTGTGCCTAACACAAAGATTGGTAAAAACCACGATTATTTGTCAGGTTGAATCAGCCCTTTACATCTAAAATACAGTAGAGGTCACTCATTTTACATTTGGGGAAATATCTGTACATAAGGGGGAAGGATTATACTACATGAGACCAAAACTCAGGTCTTAGATTCCTTATCAGGTGACTTTTCCACCACTTTTATGCAGCCACTTCTTAAAACTGTGTCCATTAGCTAAATAATTGTTTTATTTTTTGGGGGGCGGAAATTGAAGAGTTACAGAAAAATCATGCAGAAAAGATAGAGTTACCATATATCCTCCCTCACACTCCCAGTTTTTCCTATTATTAACCCTTTGCATTGGTGTGGTAACTGTTAAAAATGATAGAAGAATATTATTATAATTGTACTATTAACTGTAGTCTATCGTTTACATTAGGTTTTAAATAATTGTTTTTCTTTTTGTTGAGGCCACATTATAAAATCCCAAATAATAGTTTTCAGCTGAATTTGAGGCCACTTTGAAATCTGAAGGCAGTCTACCCTCTTAGACTTTTTTGACACACTTTACAAAAGGGCTGAACACTTCAAAATGAGTTCAGTGACATTTTTTTAAAAAGGAAAAATACCTTAAGGCTCTCCAAGAAGCCTATAAAATTTATAACGTTGGTTCCAGGTGAAATTGTACAGCCCAGAATTCTTTCTCCTCAGAGGGGAAGATATCATCTATGTGAGTACTTCTCGTTTAGGGCACAATTAAGAAACTTACATACTAAGAAAGGTAGACGATTGATTATTATGAACAGATGGCATGATTAGATCTGTGCAGTTCCATTGCTTGTTTTGATAGACTCTATAATGGGATGTTCAGAAAACTGATGGTACCATTTAATTTTCTGTTTCATCTGCACAGTGTACCAGGATGTGACAGTCAAGTATAACAGCATGCCATTATGTCCAATATATATGGTTTTTGTGGAGCTCACCCAAGGATAAATTGGAACTTGGTTCACTGCCTCTATTTCCCTTTTTCTTTTTTACTCTTTCTGAAGTTTGATATATATATATATATTTTACAGTCTGTTGAGTATTCCTTTGGTCATTTTGATGCTGTTTTACTGCTTAGGCTGAATTTCAGAAGATGGCTGAAAACTTAGACAGCTGATCTCCTCATTCATATTCACGGGGCATTTCTGAATTACCTAACCATAGCAGTGGAGGTTTACTGAGAACCTCCTATGTTTAAAGAACTGTCCTGGGGATGCCAAGATGAATTAGACACAGCCTTTTATAATGGAAAAGGCACTGACTTCAGATTCAGCTTTAGATTTTTTCTTATTTTTAGCCTTTAGTAAAAGCGATCAGTGGGCAAATAACACTTTTGAACCTGCTTCAGCACCTCACAGAGGCGTTATAAGGATGAAGTTGAGGTAATGTATGTGAAAACACCAAATACAATACCTGGTACAGAGCAGCTGCTCCTTAACTGTTAGCTTCCTTCTTCAAAGTGCTCCCAGTCTAGTAGGAAAGATGAGATATCTATAAATAACTTGTACAAGGCCAAGGTGATAAGTGGCACGAGAGAGTTCTGTATAAGAAGCTGTTGGATTTAAGAGATGAATTTTAGTTACAGGGATCAGGGAGGGCTTTTTGGAGCATTTTCTTGGCATTTTAGTGGCCGTTAAAAGAGGAATAGGATTTACACATATAGAGATACAGGCCCTGTGATTTATGCTCCTGTTTCCTGGTTGACCTCCCTATCAGCTTATTTTCTGTGTCATAACTTGTAGTTTGTCCAGTGCTTGGGTTTTTTCTTTTTGCCTCTATCAGTCTGGCTTCTGTTGTACTCAGATATCATTAAAGGTTAATCTGCTTTCCTACAAGGAAACTCCTCTGGGCTAATGCGTTTGTGCTTCTCAAAGTCAAATGCAATGTAGGTAGAATAATTTTATTTAGTGTTCCTAAGAGGCAAGTCATTTTTCCACCTAGAATAACTTCTGATAGTGAGATGGGTCCAATTAGAGTAATCTCAAGTGGTTGGTTTACAGGGATCTAGGCTAGTTTTAGAAGAAGATTTTGGTGGGAATTATTCATGGCTCATAAAATAAAGATTTTCTTTCAGAGAAAAGGGCAAGTTTAAGGTCCTGTATATCATTAGAAGGAAAGCTAAAGGGTGAAACATGGGACTGTATAGCATAGTGAACCCTCTTGTGGA
>PVKH010024090.1:0-13705 GCA_004027955.1 Chaetophractus vellerosus
ATTAAAATAATAAGACTGATATCAATTAATCATAAAGATTTAATGAATCATGAGAAGTTAGGTGAATAAGCTATGAGCAATTGATGTCTATATTGACTCATTAAAAAAATTAGTCATCTAATTTCATTTTTTTACAAGATTATTAAATGACAGATCAAAGAAATGAAGTAGTTAGACTTAATTTCTTAACCCAAGTTTGTGCAAAATGGAGAAGTATGAATAACATAACAATGATGTAAAATGATAACAATTTACAATGATAACCTAAAGTATGCTGCAAGTCAACTTGGATAGACACAATTAATGAGACACAACAGAACTCTAACTTCTATAAAATTCTCATGAACTTTATTATAAATGACATGAATGATATAAAATAATGGGGTTCCCAAATATGAATCCATTAGACCAGTGCCAGGCTGCTTGCATAATCAGCAGGTGTTTCTGATTGACTAAATATGAGGCGTATCTAAGATTCTATTTTTTAAATCTCCTCAGAGGATTCTGGTGGGCAGCCATGTTTGGCCATCTGTGATACAGAGGGTATGCTTTTATATTTGTAGATGACAGAAATATAGGTGAAGAGAGAGGACACTAAGAGACTGATTCATAAACTAAAAAGACCAGAATGGGCCAAAATCAAAAGATAGACTAATTCCAACTAGTATGATCTGGATGCCCAAAAAAGCAAATGGGATCTTGGTTTATATGATATAGAAGCAGATGATTATCTACTCCTACTTAGTGTTAGTGGGCCATGGACATGAAATGTGTTAATTTCTAAGATCACACTATAGAAAAGTCTAGATGATAGGTTCTGAACCAATTTTGGGGACAATAGACCCCTTCTGCAGTCTGGTAAAGCCTATGGCTCCTTTTCAGAGTAATATTCTTAAAAGCATAAAATAAAATATATATAAGAAAACACCAGAAACCAAATTATCCAATAAAATTTCTATTTTTTAATAGCTAAATATTTTAAAAACAAACTTGTGATTCAATAATACATGTTTTTCCTACTACATTAAGAAATACGTGTTAATAAAATTTCAAGATATCTACAACTCTGGTATGATATGAAAATATCCATGATTTCTCCTGGTACAGTCACAGGTGCTGCTAACACTACTGTGGTGTGTTGCCTCCAATCATAAAATTTTAAAATGCCAAATCTCATTCAGATTTAGTAAATATAAGGATATAAATTTTTCCTGTCTAAATCCATGGATTTCTTGAATTCTATTCATAGTCTGGAAACACCAGGTTAAGAATCTCTGCTAGAGACCACTAGCAGCACATTCTGAATGATAGAAGGCCTTTGTGACACATGAAAAATGGCTGATGGAATTAGAAATTTTTAACCTCAAAGAAACTTTCTAAATGAAGAGAGAGATGAAGGGGCAACAAAAGCTGTCCTCAAGTATTTCATGACTGTCACATGAAGAGTGTTTAAGCTAGTCTCTATAATCCCAAGGAAGTCTAGAGCCAATGGACAAAAGCAAAGAGAGAACACAAGGAAGCAGACTTTGGTTCAATATAAGTCTTTACTTTCAATTAGTTAATGCTGTCCAAAGATTGGATGTATTATCTTTTGAAGTATTGAATTATTCATCATTGGATAAGTTCCTGTATAAGCTTGCTTACTATTTAGTCAATGTGTTCAGGAAAAGTCAAGCACTAAGAGGCAGATTAGATGGTCTTGCATTTCCTTTCCAACCAGAATATTCTATTATATCTCATTTACATATGCATTAACCTAGATAAAAAACAAGTTTGATATAAACACAGAACGCTCCTTACACATTTATGAAGTTAGCTTTTCTTTGAGGATTATTATTTTAATATAGATATTTTTAACAATGAGGAGGGAAAAAATTTATCTGTCACCTTAACTATAATGTAGTTAATGAATTTAGCTCTCATGAAGACTGTCCAAATTAATAATGAATGATAGGAAAAGAGAACTAGAAAACTTTAGATGGTGAGAATTCCACTGGTAATAATTTCCCATTTTGAAATGATTAAAGGATGAATGTGATAATCATTCTTCTATTTTGGTTAGAATTCAAATAATTATTTTATGGGAAGTTTTGGGTCTTTTATTTATTTTTTTAAAATATATTTTTTATTTATTTTTAAAAGGTACTTAGATTACATAAAATGTTACATAAAAATATATAAGGGAGTCCCATTTGCTCCACTCCCTACATCCTCCACTTTTCCCCACATTAACAACTTCTTTCATTAGTGTGGTATATTCCTGGCAATTGATGGACACATTTTGGAGCACTGCCACTAAGCATGGAGTATAGTTTACATTGTAGTTTACACTCTCTCCCACTCAACTCTGTAGGCTATGGCAGGATATAAAATGGCCTGTATCTGTCACTGCAATGTCATCCAGGTCAATTCCAAGTCCTAAAAATGCCCCTATGTTACACCTCTTTTTCCCACTCCTTGACTTCAGCACCTCCAGTGGCCACTGTCTCCACATCAATGATATAATTTCTTCCATTGCTAGAATCACAATGTCTATAGTAGAATGCCAAGTCTACACTAGTCCATACTTTATTCCCCAATTCTGAGGATTCTGGGATGGTGATGCCCACTCCAACTTTAACTGAGAGGGAACTTCAATCCCATATGGCTGATGGATGGGACTCTCTTGCTTTAAGTTTTAGACATCTCTCTGTTTCTTGGTGTGGTGGTTGTCCACCCTCACCTTCCCGTCAGCTGTCCTGGGTGAGTCCAGTGAACTGGAGAGTAGGTGCTGCAACTCCTCTGAGGCTCAGGGCCCAGTTATAGGAAATTGTTGTTGTTGTTTTTTAATAATAATTTTTTAAATTTTTAAAAAAGATACTTAGATTACTTAAATGTTATAAAAAAAACAGAGGAAGTTTTATGTGAAATTATAAATAGGATCTTTTTTAGCTAGTTTCCAAATTAAGTTAACAAATTATTTATTTTACAAAACTGAAAAGAATATTGTTGTATAAATATCATCAGGTTAATGTATATTGATTATACAAAAATTCAAAAAATATTATGACTTTGAAATTACCTCTGTACTGAAAAGCCTTCAGATTTCTGAGAAAGATTAGAAAATACACAGAAAAAGTATTAGTGTTTTAAATTATGGATGCTGCTTCTTCACACCACCTGCCTCAAATCAAAACAGCTGCCAATGATAAACTGGGATTGTGGCCAATATGAAACATAAACAGCTACATACCCAGGACAACAATTAAGTCACATAACTGTAACCCATTATGCAACCAAATTTGAGGTTTGAGACTCCAATGGGGAATTAGAATAATAAGGACTGGAGTAATCTTCAATATTTTGAAACCTAATTTTAAACTGTGAGGTCTATTTTTATTAATATTTCAGGTCTACACTATATTAAAGTATGTAAGCCATATATAATTTGCTGATAATATTTAATTACAGTATAATAATGCTAAAGGAAATGTTATGCTATAAGTGATAAAATTATTAAATGCAAAATTTAAACACTGAAAATAAGAATATATATTTTAATTTATTTTCATTCCATCTATAGTGCATCAGAGAATATTTCCTGAAAAGGGTTTTCATATTCTGAAACACAAGAATTTATACACTTATTTAAAAAGGTATTCATGAAAGCTTTGCTACTTAAAGATCACATTTATTATATGTGTTTATAAAACAATCCATTATTTTTGCAAATAACTTTATTCAAAATATGAATGTTAAAACAGAAGGAAGATTTTAAAAGAAGTTTTTTTTTTTTAAACCCTCCCCCCACCCCCCAGCATCAGGATCACGGGATTTTGGTTGCTTGGTTGTACAGAAATTGTGCATATAACATGTTTCTTTTAAAAATGTATATTGCACGAAAAGGATTAAAATGAAAACTAAAAGCTTCCCTTTTGTCCCTCTGCCTAGAGTCAACCACAATTAGTTTCTGTTTTGGTTATCTTTTTTATGCCGTACATAAAAGAAATTGCAGCACTTATCCTTCTCATAAGTGCCTACTCATTTTTATGAGTTATATTATTTTTTACAATGTTGAAGTTGATAACATTTGTATTATGTTGTATTAGTCTAAAACAGTAAATTAATAGGCATTACAATACTAAGATTATATAAGTATCATTCACTCTAAAACCATACAGAGCAATTAAAGCCACAGAGAAGAAAATGAAATTATATGTAATTAAATCTTTGCCACTTCCAGTAGAATCTTCCAAATATTACCATTGAATGGATCTTCATATTCCTTCTAGTCTCATTCATTTTTCTGAGTCATACTCTGCCACTACTCCTTTTTTTAAATACCATATAATGATTAGCCTTTTAAGTGGTAGCTAACAGAGCCTGAAGACAGCCTTCAAATATCTTAAAAGATCACAACAGTGATAGAGATTATTTCACATTAGCATAAGAACTCAAAATATTTAGGCAATATTTTCCCTCTGTTTTTAAAAATGCCTAATAACTAGACAAGGTCAGTTAATACATCCCTTCAGAATTGCCCTAAATTGGGGAGAGGGAGGGCTGGGCGCCCACTTTGTAACTCCTATCCACAAAGCATTGAATATGGGCATCCCTAATAAAAAGGGCTAGCTTGTTTGAGGCAGCTTTCTTCAGTCAGACAATTCCATGAAAGGACTGGTGGCTGAGAGCTGTCATCTGACAACCTCCCTAGAAGCTTGGGAATAAATCTTCCAGTCCTGAAGGAAGATCTCAATAACATAACATAGCATCTATGACAGACAGCCTATAGTCACATTTCTTATATGACTCCGATTCAGGTCCATAGCAAAATAAAAAGAGAATCTAGCCAACAGACATTTGTCCTTTTCCCTTTCCTGTCAATGATGCTAAGTAATCCTTGTGAGTGCTATAGATGAGCATGGACAGGGAAAAAAGTTAAAAACAAACAAACAATAAACGGTGAAAGGAGAAAGATGGGGGGTATGGACAAGAGTGGAAAGAATAGAAATGATACAGATTTCTAGCCATCTCTGACTTAATGACACTGAATTTCTGCTAACTAGTAGCTGTCTAATGTTATAGTTGACAATTAGACATTTGAGTTCAAGCAGAAATCAATGCTTCCAAAGTATATTTTGATATAGTTCTGTATAGTTAAACGGAAATAAATTATGGGTGAGCACAACAGCAGCAGGGAAAGTAAGTGGGAAAAATGTCAAAGTAGATCTGCTATATAAGTATATTTATACTATAACTTAACCAATATAGCTAGATCACAGAGAAGACTCAACCAAAAAATCAAAACTCTGAAAATAAATGACCACCCAGACACATTATTCTTCCTCTGCATTACGAAATAACAGTTAAGAGGGCAGGTCGTGTCTCAAGCAGTACAGCGCCGGCTTCCCACATACGAGGTCCAAGGTTCAATCCCCAGCCCGCTGTACCTCAAAAAAAAAAAAAAAACCAAAAAACTACCAAAAAAATGGTTATAAGCACCACTAATTTTTCAAAGTCAGTTTAACATTTTATAAATTTCACTGATAATATAATTATAGAATTCAGGAAAAAAAGGATTGTTATAAACAATGTGTAAAATACTTGTTCTAGGGGATGCAAAAAGAACAAAACGAAATCCTCCTCTAGAAAAGGAAAATAGTCCCTACCTTCATGGTATTTATGGAGTGATAAACACTTAACAAAAAATTATAATATATTGAGTGAGGTATACTTTAACCCTATGCTCTTGGCTTTTATTCATTGCTGATATAAAAAAATATGTGTTTTCTATGAAACACTGTTGAAATCATACTTAAAGTTATTTAATGTCCCTAATGTAAGAGTTCTCATGATAATTTTCTCCTAGAGTTTAGTTCCAGGAAAAAGCTGCTCTCTTTTGTAAGAAATACACATATATTCACCCTGCTGCCCCCATTTTTTTTTTTTTTTTGGCCTTTTTTGCCAGGTTGCCAGGAGGTTTAGAACTAAATTTACTACTCAATTTATATTCAATTTGTTCTCTGTGTAAACATATTGGGCAATTAGGGGACGTAACTGGCTGGAGATATAGATTTGGGAGTAACTGGCAATAAAATATTTTTTAAAAAAAAGACATGCTAAAATCCCAACATATTATCCATTTCATTCCCCTGAGTTGCTAGTTTGATAAAAGGGAATGCAGTTTGTGTTTCTCTCTAGCTATTTATCAAACATTGACACTGTGCTTATTATGTTCTAGGCCCTACTCTAGGTACTTCATGAGTGTAAATTCATTTCTTCACTACAACCCTATGAAATATAATTATTATTTTGATTTTAAAGATGAGAAAGCTGAGGTAGAAAGATGGAGCAAATTGCCCAGTCTATCATAACTACACACTGTACATACTGGCTCTTAGTGACCATTACTAACTCTCTCAGGGCCTTTCCTGAGCTCATTCTTAACCAATTCATTTATTGTTTGTGGAATCCACCTTTCCTCTGTGTGAAAATAAAAATGACATGGATCTATCCCCAGAATTCCAGAATCTCTTCCTTTCTCTGTAGTGCCTCAGAGAACAATGACAGCTATTTGCTACCCTCTTTTGTAAATTCTCTCCATACCCTGGGAAAAATTCATCTGTATTTGGAAACTTGGATGTGTTTATAAATAATCAGCTATTCTTCTATAATTTTCACTCATCCTGGACTTCAGTTCCCTAAAGGCAACTTTGGTTCTACCCTTTTAATGCTAAAAAAGAAATTACTCTATTTGCTCCAAAATACTAAAATAATAGGAATTAAAGAGGTCGTCTCTTTGTTATGATCAATCAGCATTATAAAATCTGCCCCAAGCAGCAGTTTCCTTCAACTTTTTCATGATGTTTCTGGCTATTCGGGGCCCCTTACTGTTCCAAATGAATTTGTTAATTGGCTTTTCTATTTCTGCAGAAAAGGCTGTTGGAATTTTTATTGGGATTGCATTGAATATGCAAATAAATATGGGTAGAATTGAAATCTTAGTGATATTTAGTCTTCCAAACCATGAACATGGAATACCCTTCCATTTATTTGTCTTCTTTTATTTCTTTTAGCAATGTTGTGTTGTTTTCTCTGTACAAGTCCTTTACATCCTTAGTTAAATTTATTCCTAGGTATTTGATTCTATTAGTTGGTATTTCAAATGGAAATTTTTTCTTGTTTTCTCCTCAGATTGCTCATTCCTAGTGTATAGAAACACTACCAATTTTTGTGTGTTGATCTTACAACGTGCCACTTTGCTGAACTTGCTTATTAGCTTTAGAAGTTTTCTTGTAGATATTTCAGGATTTTCTATATATAGGATCATGTCATCTGCAAATAGTGAACGTTTTACTATTTTCTTTCCAATTTGGATGTCTTTTATTTCTTTTTCGTGCCTGTCTGCTCTAGCAAGAACTTATAACACAATGTTGAATAAATGTGGTGACAGTGGGCAGAAAGCTTTTAGTCTTTTACCTTTGAGTATGATATTAGCTATGGGTTTTTCATATATGCCCTTTATCATATTGAGGACATTTCCTTCTATTCTTATTTTTGAAAGTATTTTTATAAAGAAAGGATGCTGAATTTTGTCGACTGCCTTTTCTGCGTCAATAGAGATGATCATATACTTTTTCTCCTTTGATCTGTTATTGTGGTCTATTACATTAATTGATTTCTTATGTTGAACCATCCTTACATACCTGAGATAAAACCCAATTGATCATGCTGTAAAAATCATTTAATGTGCTGTTGGATTTGATTTGCAGTATTTTTTTGAGTACTTTAAGTTCATTAGAGAGGTTGGTCTATAACTTTCTTTTCTTGCAGCATCTTTATCTTGTTTTGGTTTTCAGATGATGCTGGCTTCATAGAATGAGTTAGGTAATGTTCTCTCCTCTTCAATTTTTTTGGGAAAGTTTGAATAGGATTGGTATTAGTTCTTTTCAGAAGGATTGATAGAATTTACCAGTGACCCCAGGCTTTACACTGTTGGGAGGTTTTGATGACTGATTCAATCTCATTACTTGTGGGGGCCGACTGGATAGCCCAGTGGATGAATGGTCTGTTGAGGTCTTCTATTTCTTCTTACGTGAGTATAGGTTGTTTGTGCATTTCTAGAAATTAATACATTTTATCTAAGTTGTCCAAATTGCTGGCATACAGTTTTTCTTAATATCCTCTTATAATTCTTTTAATTTCTGTGGGGTCAGTGGTGATGGTCACTCTCTCATTTCTGATTTTATTATTTGCCTCTTCTCTATCTTCTTCTTTGTTAGTCTAGCTAGGGGAATGATCGATTTTATAGATCTTCTCAAAAAGCAGCTTTTGGTTTTGTTAATTCTTTTTTTCTCAATATCATTTAATTCTGCTCTAGTCTTCGTTATTTCTAGCTTCTGTTTGCTTTGGAATTACTTTGCTGTTCTTTTTCTAGTTCCTCCAGATGTGTAGTTAGCTCTTTGATTTTAGTTCTTCCTTTTTTAAAATTAAAAAAAAAATTTCTTCCTTTTTAATGTAGGCATTTAGGGCTATAAATTTCCCTCTGAGCACTACCTTTGCTGCATCACATAAATTTTGATATGTTTTTGTTCTCATTTTCATTTGCTTTGAGATATTTACTGATTTTGCTTTCAATTTCCTCCTTGACCTACTGATTAAGAGTGTGTTGCTTAACTTCTCTATATTTGTAGATTTTCCAGTTCTCTTCCCAGGATTGATTTTCAGCTTCATTCCATTTTGCTCAGAGAAAGTGCTTTGTATAATTTCAATATTTCAAAATTCATCGAGGCATGTTCTATGACCTAACATGTGGTCTATGCTAGAGAATGATCCATGAGCACTTGAGAAGAATATATATCCTGCTCTTTTGGGGTGCAATGTTCTATATATAATGGTTAGGTCCACTTCCTGTAATGTATTAATCAAGTAGTCTTTTTTATTGATACTCTGCCTATATGTTCTGTCAATTGCAGAGAGTGGTGCATTGAAGTCCTTCACTATTATTGTAGAAGCATCTCTTTCTCCCCTCAGTTTTGCCAGTGTTTGTCTCATGTACTTTGTCCCTTTTATTATTACATAGTGTCCTTCTTCGTGTCTTTCAACTGTTTTGCATATAAAGTCTATTTTGTCCAATATTAGTGAGCTAACCCAGCCCTTTTTTTGGTAAATCATGGAAAATCATTTTCTAACTTTTACTTGCAATCTATTTGTGTACTGGGGTCTGAGATGAGTCTCTTCTACACAGCATATGGATGGATCATATTTTTTATCCATCCTGTCAATCTGTATCTCTTAATTGGGGAGTTTAATCTATTTACATTAAATGTTATTATTGTAAAGGCAGCGCTTACTTCAACCATTTTATCCTTGGGCTTTTATATGTCATATCTTATTTTTGTTTCTCTTTTTACCCCTTTAGTTACTCTTACTAATAATCTTCTTTTCTACATTCTTCTCCAAACCTCTCTCTCCTGTCTTTTCCTTTGAACCTGCAGAACTCACTTTAATATTTTTGAAGGGCAGGACTCTTGCTGACAAATTCTCTCAATTTCTGTTTATCTGTGAATATTTTAATCTCTCCCTCATTTTTAAAAGACAACTTTGCTGGATATAGAATTCTTGGCCAGCAGTTTTTCTCTTTAAGTGCCTTAAATATGTCAAACCACTGCCTTCTTGCCTCCATGGTTTCAGATGAGAAAGCTACACTAAATCTAACTGAGCATCATTTGTATGTGATGCATGTCTTCTCTTGCTGCTTTCAAGGTTTTCTCTTTACCTTTGGCATTTGATAATCTGATTGGCATGTGTCTCAAAGTAGATATGTCAGGATTTATTTGTTTGGAGTACACTGAGCTTCCTGGAAATGTACATCTAAGTTCCTCATAAGACTTGGAAAATTTTTAGCCATTATTTCCTCAAACACTCCTTCTGCCTCTTTTCCCTTCTCTTCTCCCTTTGGGACAAACATAATGCATATAATTTTGCATTTTGTGCTGTCATTCCATTCCCTGAGTCCCTTCTCATTTTTTTTTCCATTTTTCTCTCTCTCTGTTCTTCTATCTATCTGTAAGATTCTGGATGTCTTATCTTCTAATTCAATAATTCTTTACCCTGACTGTTCAAACCTGTAGTTGTGTGATTCTGGTGTGTTTTTAATTTCTTCTATTGTGCCTTTCATTATCATAGGATCTGTTATTTTTTTAATGTATGTTTACAATTTCTTCTGTATGGTCACCCAGTATCTTCTTAATATCCTCTATCTCCTTCTTCATCTCCTTGAATTATTTAGGAGACATGTGTGGACATCTTTGATTAGTTGTTTCAAATTATGCATCTCCAACTTTTCAGCTCATTCCTTTGTGTGAGCCATATCTTCCTGTTCCTTAGTATGGCTTGGAATTTTTTGCTAATTTCTAGGCATCTGTTTATTTTGACAGGTTTACTCTACTGGTCAGTTTCTCTCTCTTGCCTAGGGTTTTATTTTTCTTTGACTTGGTGTTAAGACTCTTCTTTGACACTTGGTTCTGCTTATTTTAAATCTTTAAAATTTCCCATGTTTAACTGAAAAAAAATTAAAGGGAAAAGGAAAAATAAAAGAAACAGAAGAGGAATAGGGAATAAAAGAAAAAACAAGGCAAGGCAAAAAAAGGAAGAGAAGTTTTAAAAAAAGAAACAACAACAACAAAAAACAGGCCTCCCTCTCAGGCCACCAGCATGTGGCTAGGACCTTTCTCACGAGCTGTCTGCACTGCTCACCCTTTGGCCCCACTGCTCCCTGGTGTCCACTGGGCCCTCACTAATTGATTGCACTGTGGCCCCACTGCTCAGCAGACACCCAGCCGGGCCACCCTCCTTGAGAGCCTCCCTTACCAATCACTCCAGGGCCCCACTGCTCCCCTATGTCCAGCAAGCCTGAGTGTCTCTCTGCCACTTCTGGAGCACAAGGCAGCCTGCTGCTCCCTGCTCTGCCATCTAAGATCTCCCCTGGCCCTAGGAAACTCTTAAAAAAGTACAAACCCATAGGATCAATGCTAGGCCTACTGAGTGTGACTCTCTGAAGATGAGTACAAGGAAACAGCATTTTAAACGCTACTCACCTGATTCTGACATCTAGTCACAAATAGAGTCCCCTTCTAGTTCTAAATTCTATGATTTGTATACTTGTGCTTTCTTCAGTCTGCTTTTATGATAATGAGAGCAACTATAGGAGAATAAGTTGGTATCAAGATTTTACTCAAAATAGCTAGTATAACAATATATACAAGTTTAGAATAAGTTGATCTATTATCTCATATCATTTGTACACACAGAAATCATAGCAATGGTTAAAGGTACTTCACCAAGCATCCAAAGACTTGGCTCAGCTACTTACTAATTATGGGATATTGGGCAAGTCACATAACATTTGTATACATTATCCTCCTCATCTGTAGGGTGCTATTAAGCTAAAATGAGAATTTTATACTAGAAAAGCCCCATATACATTGTAATAGTTTAGTATTTAGTATATTAATTGTCAAAGCCCTTTATCACAAAAACTTAAGTAATGTATAGCACATTGTGGTTATTAATATGAACTGTATATAGAGTAAACTTTTTGATTTTTCAACATTAGTGTTGAAACAAATGTGTAATGCTTAATTAGTCATGTTTTAAATACTCAATAAATTACAACCTATGAGCCATGACATAACAGCTGAAGTACTTACTTAATTTTAAGAAAAAATTTACTGTTGAATATTTAATACTCTATAAATTTAAGCACCCCGCTAGATGGAAGTAGCTGTAGATTTCAAAATCCAATCAAAGGAAAGCTGTATTATAATGAAGAGAGAATAGAAATCCTGGCCTCAGAAGAAGCAGTAGGAATACTCCTGAGTCTAACATTGACTCTGATGATCTGAAGCATAAATGCTAATATCTAAGTTTCCTAAAATTGAAATTTTAGGAAAAATACCATGTGTTTCATAATGCTAAAAATCCTCTGTATGCATTATCTACTAATTTGTGATCTGGAAAAAAAAAAAGACAATTATAAAAGTCAATTTAAAAAAAAATCTTAGCCAATAATATAGGTTGATTTTGTTCTTGTGAATTTCTTTCCTGGGTGCTAAAATTTTCTAGTGCTAATTTGTGATTAAAAAGGGAAAAAAAGATCACCCAGGATACAGTTATAAAAGTCAACTTTCTTATCTTAGGCAATAATATGGTTTCATTTTGTTCTTGTGAGTTTCTTTTCCTGAAAGCATGCCTATGGACTTTTTAAAAGACAAAGTAATGACAAACACATGTTTTGGGAAAACAGAAATGCCACAAGCTGAGAAAGGTCAGATATATTACGTCAGAAATGAACTTTATTCCACAATGGCAAATTTCAAGCATGCATACCATAGTTCAGAAAAAAAGTAGATTTGAGGCACATTTGCCACCTAGTTTTTCACAGAAAGGGGCTAGAACAAAATTTGACTTGGTTTCCACAACTCTTATAATTTTTTAACCAAGATTATGCCGAAAGAGCATGGGAAATAGTTTCTTGGTGATGCACTACCATTACAAAATGTTTTTACACCATTTTCTTCCTTTCCATGTTTCTTCCTCAGCTTTTCTTATATTTTCCCTTGGTTTATAGTACTATTTCACAGACTTCCTGTGACACCCTTGGGTATTGCTTTATTCAACTAGGACACTCTAAACCAAACACATTTTTAATTTCTTCCTTATAACGGCAATTACACTTTAAATTTTTTTCTTACCATAATTACCATGAGCTTAACTTTAATGATAATGAAAAGAAAGAGACAAAGGAGAAAGAGAAAATGGATTGTTAGTCCAATGACTAATCCAGCCTTAGTCTAAAGACAAAGGAAGTACTGAGAAAAATTCTAGCTCTTAGAAAGCTAACAGGTGAATTAATAAATATCTAAACATTGTTCGACAAGATTTAAAATATGCTTCCTTCATAAGCATAAAATTAGTGCTCACTGTATTTAGGTGTGCTAGTATATTATTACACAAACCAAAAAGTCAATACTAATTAAGTGAGATAAAACAATTTTCAAGAGAAAGTCAAAAGATTTTCAAAATTTAATTGTAAGGTACTTTCTTCCCTATCTGCCTTATTCTCCTGCAACCAGATTACTGTATTATTTTAAACAAAGATACATATTGTATTGAGGGGTCAGTAAGGTTTTTCTGTAAAGGGCTAAACAGTAAATATTTTAGGCTTTACTCTATGCATGTTCTTTATTTTTTTAACAATGGTTTAAAAACATTCTTAGTTCACAGGCAGCACAAAAATAGGCCATAGGCTAGATTTGGCCCTTGGGCTGTAGCTTGCTAATGCCTTTGTTACTATGGATCTGGCACGACTCTAAATATCTACAAATATTAACTCATTCTAACAACCCCAGGAGGTAGGGTATCATCATCATCATCATCATTATCATTACTATCATCACCTACATTTTAAAGTTGGGGAAGCTGAGTTACAGAGGGATTGAGTATTTGCTCAAGGTCATAGACCATGTAAATGGTAGAGATGGGTTCAAATCTGGGGAGTTTGGTTCTGGAATCTGTGCTCTTAACCACTATTCTATATTAAATCTCTATTACTTAGGATTTAAAAGAGTAACAGGAATCCGTGCCAATCAGAAACCTTTCTGACAACAATACAGTAGAGAATCGTGATATTGACCACCCTCCTCTACTTTGAGAGAGAGAAAAA
>PVKH010024091.1:0-13703 GCA_004027955.1 Chaetophractus vellerosus
GGATGGACTGCTTCCAGGCGCTCAGCAGGCCTGGGTGGGCGAGGGGGGCTGGCAGAAAGCGTCTGGTCCAGCCTGCCTCTCCCTGTCCCAGGTCGCAAGGACGTGACCTTGAGGAAGCTGGACATCAAAGTGGAGACGGTGAACCGTGAGCCACTCACCATGCACTCTGACCGGGAGGACGACACCGCCAGCGTCTCCACGGCCACCCGCGTCATGAAGGCCATCTACTCGGTGAGGGTCCCGCTCCTCCCTGGCCCACTCCCCTCTTCACACTTGGGACCAGCTCCACCCCACCCGTCTAACAGCTGCCACCATCCTCTCCCTCACGGTCTGCCTACCCTGGTACACACAAACACACACGTGCACACACAGACACACACCAAGTTCAGAAGATAGGCAGGTGGGAGGTGGGTCCTCAGTAGGCTTCCTCCACCCCATCCTTCCCCCACATTGCGTCAGAGCCAGAAATCCTTAGAAATGTTCCAGTCCTGCTGCCCCATCACTCAAATGAGGAACCAGTTCCAGGGAAGGACGGCGACAGACCCAAGGCCACCAGTTTAGCAAAAACTGGTGCTAGGACCCAGGTCTCCGGACCCATCCAACCCCACCAAACCCCAAGCCTCTGCTGGGAGAGGATACAGACCTCCAGTGTGCCCTAGACCCCAGGCCCTCCCCCACTATTGGTGGCTGCTGGTGGCGGGGCAGGCGCCGGGCACAGAGCAGGGCCTCGCTCCTGACACCCGCCTCCTCTGCCCTCCTCCAGTCCTTTAAGGATGACGTGGATCTGAAGCAGGACCTGCGCTGTGACACCATCGACACCCGGGAGGAGTATGAGATGAAGGTGGGAGAGGGGTTCCGAGGGCCTGTGGGAGGAGGTGAGGGCAGGTTTAGGGAGGCGTGTTCTGGGGGGTGGCTAGAGGAACAGAGCGGCAGAGTGATGCTGGCTGGGGAGCACAGGCCGAGACAGAGGAGGAGGTCCAGGGGGCCATGGTGACACTCCATCCTCCCCCTCTCTTTGCCCACAAGGACCCCACCAACGGCTACTACAACGTGCGTGCCCACGAAGACCGCCCGTCTTCCAGGGCAGTGCTCTATGCTGACTACCGTGCCCCTGGCCCTGCCCGCTTCGATGGCCGCCCCTCTTCCCGTCTCTCCCACTCCAGCGGCTATGCCCAGCTCAACACCTACAGCCGGGCCCCGGCCTCTGACTACGGCCCTGAGCCCACACCCCCTGGCCCTGCTGCTCCAGCAGGCACCGACACCACCAGCCAGCTGTCCTACGAGAACTACGAGAAGTTCAACTCCCATCCTTTCCCCGGGGCAGCTGGGTACCCCACCTACCGACTGGGCTACCCCCAGGCTCCTCCCTCCGGCCTGGAGCGGACCCCATATGAGGCATACGACCCCATTGGCAAGTATGCCACGGCCACTCGGTTCTCCTACACCTCCCAGCACTCGGACTACGGCCAGCGATTCCAGCAGCGCATGCAGACTCATGTGTAGAGGCCGGAGCCTGGCCGGGGCATCTCTGCGGGGCAGAGGAGAAGGCTCTCACAGCTGTTCCCTGATATTCAGGGGCATTGCTCGTTGCCTCCGTCTCGGACCAGCCTTCCTCCTCCCACCGTGGCAGGTGGGGAGCAGGTCTCCCAGAAACACCCTGTCCCGAGGATGGTGCTCTGTGCATGCCCCAGCCTCTGGGCCTGCCCTTCCCTGTTCTTCGGGAGGATGTGTCTCTTCTGACCTGCGCTCTTGCCTGACCCCAGCATGGGGTCAGGGAAAGTGAGGGTTGGGGGGAGCAAAGGGGGGCCGCTTTTTAGCAATCCCTTTCTATCCTGCCCCTCTGGTCTCCCATAAGTGGAGAGGGGGCTGTGTGGGGACGGACAGCCTTGGGCCTAAGGGGTGTGAAGTGTAGGGGTTGGTGGCTCTGGCACAGACAGGTGCAAGACAGGATAGCCCAGCCAGTCCCTCTGCTGTCTGTGTTCACGCCCTGGGTGCATCTCTCCTTCCTCAGAGAACTGCACAAGGGACGTTGGACTTACTTTGGCTCTGTCTGCAGAACACAGCCCTGGTACTGAGTTCAAATCCAGACCTTATTCAGCTGGGATCAAAAGGCCAGTCGTCTTGGCTGCCTGCTGTGGACATCTGCCTGTCAGCCTGCAGGGGGTGTCCAGGTACCCCAGTATCACTGCCCTCTTTCCTTCTCCTCTGTGCCAGGCCGGGCAGATCAGTCAGTGGCTCCGGGTGGAAAAAGGAAAGGTCAGGAACCATGTCCTCATTCACCAGCAAGAGACAGCTGTGTGCTACACAGCAGTTTCCAGAACCAGTACTAGAGGGAGCCCACCAACCTCCCTACTCTCCCGGGTCTGCCCCACTTCCTGGCTTTAACTCTTGAGCCTGTCTGGGGAGTGGTGGGGTGGGAGTGGGGGTGCTTTTTCAAAAACAATGAAAACCTCATTTGGAAAGAAAAGCTGTAGGGATACCCCCACCCAAATACATGTCCCAGTGGAAAGGAAAGGGGGCACCTGTTCTTCTCCACCAGGTTCCTAACATCTCCATCACTCTTCCCATCTCCAAGCACTTTGAATCCATTTTTATACATTCAGCGGTGAGACCTGTCCCGAGGGGGGTCTCTGGACAGGGTTAGGGAGGAGACCTGGCTGTTGGACTCTGCTGTCCTGCCCTAAGGCCCACCAGCTGGCTTAGAAAAGGGACCTTCCAGGAGACACGGGAGATGGTCTCTTTGGGCAGGTTTTTGTTGAGTTTTTTTTTCTTTCTTTTTTTCTCGGACCAATCAGATTCCTTCCACTCTCAGTGCCTTGAGTGTGTCAAGCTTCGGTTGACCCACCCTGTGTGGGCCGCTGTGCGGGAAGCCGGTACTTGTAAGCCTCAGACACACTGTCAAGTGTTACAGTGTTAGAGGAAAAGCGGGTGAGGGAACCTGAAAAAGGAAGGGGCCAGGAAATGGTCCCTGACGAGAACTTGCACCGCCTGGGAGAAAAGGCGCGGACGGGCACTGCAGGCGTTCCACGGCCCACGCTTTCTGCCCCTGCATCCCCACATGCGCATGCGCCCACACATTCCACACGCCTGACCAAAGAGAACCTGTGCCCCTGCCCCAGGCTCCCCTCCCCAAGAATCAGTGTCTGCGATCTGCTCTGCATCTCCGCGCTCTGCGTCCAGCCCAGTGGGAGGTGGGGCCCCCGGTGCAACTCCCAGAATGCACCGTGCCCTTTCTCGGTGGTCACCATTCATTAGTCATGTTTGCTTTAATGAGTTACATGCTCATCAGCCACGGGCCATCAACACCCTTACGGATGGGTCTATGGGGTGTCATTCCTTGCCAGCCACTTTCTGGTAAGGACCAGATAATACCCACGAAGGAAGTGCCTCAGTAGCAGTCTCACGGACTGTCTGAGTCTCCTTTTCAGCAGGGGAACTCCCATGGAGAGGGCCCATGGTGGGGCATTCATAGGCTCCCAGGCATATCCCACCCCTGAAAGCTGTCACCTGCTGAGTCCTTTTCTGTGAGCTCCGTGGGAAGGACTGTTACAGATGCAGGTTCCTGTGCAAACAAATCCATGTAAATTTTGATTATTTTCACAGAAACCAGAAGCCATGGATAATCCAAACAGATAGTGGCTTTTTAAATATGAATATTCCCCAAAACTTTTTTCTTTCTTGGTCTTAAGTTTGGTCGGATTCTCTCATTTGGTGTAGGTCTTGGTCCCCTTCTACTAAAATGATGGGGAGGAGGGGACCAAGGTCACTAGGTAACCCAGCTAATTCTTCAGGGATACTGGTGGAGAAAGGAAATTTAGTTTCCTGGAGCTTGCTGCAGAGCCACTTGGCTATTCTCTGTTCTTAGGACATTAACTGGGGCCTCCTGGGTATCGAGCCAGCACTGTGCAAGGCACAGGTGGAGCATCTGCACCCAAGACAGTCTGTTCTCTTCAACTTACATTCTTGTCTGACCAGAATCTGAATTGGGACCTGCCTGGTAGGCCACAGAAGATAGCTTTTCTGGGGAATGGAAGGTGCCCTTGATTTAGCTTTGTCCAAGGCTGAAGGATTTTCCAGCATGGTGTCTCAGTACTTGTTGACCTTGGTGATCCTGATCTCCTTTGACTCTTGTTTTAGTGGAAAGACCATGAGGCTGGAGGTCGGGAGGCCTGGGACCCAGTTCTGAAGCTGCTGTTTACTGAGTGACTTTGGGGTAACCTCTTTGCATTCATTGTCCCCCAATATTCTGGCACCTGTAAAAGGAAGGGGAAAGATTGCAAAAGCCTAAAATTACTCTGTTTGCTGTTGGGGGTGGGGGAGCTTCCCATTCCTGAAAAGTTGTTTGGAACAGGAAATGAGCGGGTTGAGGGATGGGTAGCTGAGAGTTTCGTCTCTCCTTTTGAAAGAAGCTTTCACCACCGGCTTCATTATCTCTTCTGAAGTGTTTCGAATTAATTCCCACCAGAAACACCCCCCCCTCCCCCAATCACAAACAGCAGTAGAAAAGCATGCCCTAAACTAAAGATTGAGATCGATTTGGGGTTATCCTTTGGCCTTTGGGTTACCTGTGCTGCTGGCCACTGTAAGGTTTGCACAAGTCTTAAGTGAGGTTTCCCTGCTGTGTGCTGAGGTTTCAGGCAATTTCCTCTGGGGAAAGGTGGGAGCACCTGTCCTCCACCCAGTCCTTAGGAGCATTGCCCTAGCCCAGGGACGGCTCACCCCACTTTCTGAGCAAGGTGAGGCCTGGTGTCGAAGGTGTCCCAAGCTAGAGCAGTGACCCCTCAGAAGGAGCAGGTTGGAAGGGGAGCTGCTTCCGACAGTAGAGGGAAGAGGAAAACAGCCATTTTGACATGAATTCTACATCTTGAAGAGCCTCTTGTTCTGGGTGAGTTACAGTCTCTGTTCCTCATGGAGAGCCCAGCTTGCCCCCTAAATCCTGGGTCCCTTGAAGTCCAGCCTCAGAGTTCACATGAAACAAAACCCCTGATAAGTTAGAGAGGATAGAGGCCAGGGATAGGAAGCAGATGCTCCCACAGATTTCTTGCTTGAAATGAAAAAGGCTTGACCACCCTGACTCCAACCAAGCCCTGTGACCTGTCCTTATTCCAGGAGCAGCTGCTTTCCTCCTAATTTTTAGGGAGCCTTTTCTGCTTTACAGGGTGGAGCTTATTGCACTGGAGTCTCTTTTGCCCTGTGCTGTCTCTTTAACCTTTGGGCCCTCTGACGGGAGCTACAAATCCTGAGCTCCTTACAGTGGAATCAGACAGCCTTTTGGTACATATGGTCCATGTACATAGCAACATTGGGCCGTTCAGGTTTAAAGAAAACCAAGTTAGCTCCAAGTACCTCAGTTTGTCTAAACTGGCTCAGTCACCATCTCACTCCACCGGGTGGTTGGTTTTGTCCCTGCTGCTGAGCTCCCAGGCCCTCACAAGGCCACCCTGGCTTCTCTACCATTTTAGCGTGACCTGAGCCAGAGCACCACTCTGTGCCTCTATGGGCCCCTCTGCATATTGAGGGGATCACCTGGAAGGCTTTAGTGAAGCTTCTGACCCTGGTAAGACCAGCAAGGAGGTGATCATGGAACAATGAAGTATACAGACCAATGGATGTAATTGAAAGACATTTATTTTTGTGAAAAGGCTATACAATTTAAATATCCCATTCCCTTCTTCCTGTCTCCCCTTCCCAGTGGTATCTCTCCTGGAAGCCGGCCCCTTTCTCTGTGGCATTGGCCTCACCTGTATCAGCTCAGTCCTGACACTCCACCTCTGGGCTGGTGGAAATGGCCAGGAGATATGTGGCTCCAGAGATTTCTGAATTTGGGAGGTGGGGGGCAGAGTCCCATTTTCTTGCATCACTGTGAGGGAGCTCCAGGCCCTGTCCCTGGGGAGGTAATTGCTGCACAGAAGTCACAGGCCATACTGGGCAGTTCTGGTACAAGCCTGCCCTTAAAAACAATAACTTCATTTGCATAGAATGATCACTCTCATTCCTACTGTCCCTTGCCCCCCATTCCTAGCTTTTTGTTGGCCCAACCATTGACCTTTTCAATTGTTGGGCCATGGGCTCTTCTACTCATTTCAGACACCTTCAGATGCTGTCTTTGCGAATATCCCTGACTCTGGGGAGAGAGCAGCCAAGTTGCCAATATACACACACTCTCGATATAATCTTGTCAGCAATAGTGACCCAAAAAATTTTGCTGCCTCCAATTTCACTAGAAAGAAGCCCAGGGCACCCTTTGGTCACCATTTTAAACCCTAGCTGTTCTCGGGATTGCAACCTCCTTTTCTGGCTCCAGTTGAATTATCTTCTCCCAAACCCTAATAATAAATGGATCCATGATGATAATTAAGAGAAGAGAAAAAAAATATTATTTTTTTTAGGACAAACCATCGTAGATTTTTAGCAATGTGTATCTGTGTGTCCCTCACACCTTTTCCTATTCTGCCTTTTTTCATTTTCCTTTTTTTTAAATATTATGTACTATATTTTTAGTCTTAAACACACTATATATTATATATATTTAATTTTTATATATATAAATATAAATGTTTTAAAAAGTACCATGTCTTGCATTATTTAATGCACGAGCAGCTTTGGTTACTTAAAAATGGTTTGTGTTTGGGGAAAAGATAAGAGATTTTTGGATTGAGATTGCAGACACTATTTGTGTCACCTCCAGGCAGTAAGGCAACACAGTTTTATTCACCAGCTTGTGATTGCGGAACCCTGAGGCCAATTATGGCAGTTTAGGGACAAATGGCTAGAGGCTCCATGCTTTTGGCACACAGTATCCAAGTTCAGTGCCAAATCTGATTATGAGGAGAGGAAAGTGTGGAGAGGGCACTTTGAATCTGGGATCCAGATCCCCAAGGAATTGGGAGTGGGAGGCAAGCAGGGTTGGTATCATTTATTGAAGTGCTGTGGTTTGGATAAGGAGTGAAATTAGCAGGTCATCAACCTTTTGAACTTGTAGTGAAGAAAATGGTGCAGCAGTGGGCAAACAGAGAGGCCATTCTGAGAAATCCTAAATTCTCTGAATTTAGTATAAAAGTTTGCAAGGATTTCACTTGGTCCGTTCCACAGGGGTGTTTGAGGATAACTGAAACTGTTTTCAGGTAATATTTTTGAAAAATATAAATCATTAGAGAAATACAAGGATTTATTGTTTTCATCATCCAATTAATCACTAAGCAAATTAAAGACGGTCTACAGTAGCCATTTTGTACACAAGGGACAGATAACGCAATCAGAGACAGAATTTAGGAGCTGAAAAAATACCTTAGAGATAATGCAACCCATTTCCAAGCAGGTTGTTGATTGCAGCCCTGGGCTTGGGGCTGGGGATGGGGTGGGGTGGGGGGAGGCAGGGAGCTGTGGGGGTGGGAGTTTGGAGGTAAGTGGCCAAGACCCAGAGCCTGTAGGTGGCCCAAGGTGGGTCCAACCTGGGTGAGAATGAGAGGCCTAGGTGCAGGGTGACTCTAGAGGCTGTAGCCAGGTAAGTTGAACAGTCGGGATCCAGAATGAACTAAATGGAAAATAGTGGGGGGTGGGAAATAGGGGAGATGAAGCAAGATTGTGCAAACATGGAGGCCCAGGTGAATTCTGTTAGGCCAGTTGGTGTTGGTTGGGGTGCTTCTTGGGCTACGTGTCCCCTTGGGATGCATTTTCTTTACCTCTGTATCCCCGGAGCCTAGCACAGCAGGTACTTTGGGACAGATCTACACAGGACTGCGCCCCACTGGAGGCCTAGCTTCAAGCAGGCCAGAGCAGCTTGTGTCCCTTTCTGAGGCTTCCTCCCATGCAGGGGCTTCAGCTCCTCCCAGAAGATACTCCCGCCTGAGGACAAGTAGTAACAGTAATACGCCTTTATCACCAAGCCTTGCAGGTGACAGGGTGTTCTTAGCCTAGGCACAAACAGGCTCCTCCCTGTACCTTCACACCCAAGTGTGAAGCTTGAGGTCTTCCATGATCCCATCCAAAGCTAAATTCTCAAAGGATGCCCCAGCAGATCAATCATTCACACACACACCCTTCACATCCCCTAGTCCTATCAGCAGTCAGATGGAATTGTGCTTTTGTCCAGGCTCTTTTCTCTGCCTGGCATACCCATGTCGCTTTAGCTTTACATTTCCAAATTTTACTTATCTTTAAGCCCCAGCGCAAATACCATCTCCTGCAGGAAGCCTTGCCTGACTTCTCACCTTCTTTCCTAGGAAGTTCCACACCAGGTTATCTGTGTCACACTGATCTCACTTGCAGCCTCTGCTTTGGTCACAGGGTTTTTGTGTTTGACACTTTAGCACTTTCCTCTTAAAATAAGGGTACTTGGGGAAGCGGTTGTAGCTCAAGTAGTATGAGGTCCGGGGTTCATTCCCTGGTACCTCCTTAAAAAAAAAAAAAAAGGTACTTGAAGGCAGAGATCATGTATCACTGAGTTTAGTATCTGCATTACCCTCTCCCCCAAGTGCCAGGCATGTAGTCATTCGATGTAACCTGGTGGACTGCCGGGACCGAGCCCCTAAACACAATGCAGAAAGGGAATTCAACCTGGAGGAGCTCATGCTTGAGGGATAGGATAGCACGGTGATTGCAAGCATGGGCTCTCAGGGCAGTCTGCCGAGCTGACAGACATACCAGCTTTACCAGCACTCAATGATTCTGGGTTCTCTCTTTCTGAGTCCCCCGGCTGTTGGGCATGGCCAATGTGCTATAAGCAGAAGTTATGAGTCACTTCCAGACCGAAGCATTTAAATGCTAACGTGAGACCCTCCAGGTCTTTCTTCCTCTGCTGTATTGACTGAGGAGCTCACTTACTCAAGATGGTGCAGCTTCAGAATCGTGGAGTCTCTGAGTGAAGCAAGCCCCTTTGCTAACCTATGATGAACATGTAGTTTACAGGAGAAATGAATCTTTGTTTTGCTGAGATGGAAACCTGGGTGTTGTTATTGCAACTTGCCTATCTTAGAGGGAGTTAAACTCCTGGCTCCACCATTTGCTCCACCTTGACCTTGGGCAGGTTACTTTACCTCTCTGCATCTCATTTTTCTCCTCTGTGAAATGGTTCCTACCCATGTAAAGTACTTAGTTTCAAGGACATGAGTGCTCAGTAAACGTTAGCTTCATTGAGTTTGGAGAAAAGGGAGGAATGGTCATCTGTCTCTTTCTCCAGAAACATCAAGAAAGACGTCCACCAGTGCCTGGGAGTCAGGAAACGAGAATGGAATATGGAATGAGAAGATTTAGGTTAAAATCCCAAGAGTGTCTCGCATAACTCTGTGATCCAGGGCAGGTCGGCACACTTTCCTGAGCTACAGCTTCTTTATCTGTAAAATGTTGCACGCACTCAATGAGATGAGATATACAAAAGTCTTTTGTAAACTGCTAAATGCTATTCAAATGTGAGGTGATTACTTTGGTCTATTAACACTCTGCAGCATCCCACCCCTGTTCTTATCCCCTCTCTCTAACATCCCACGCCACACACCTCAATTCCCTGTGTACACACACACACACTCCATACTGGCTGCTCCAGCAGTGACCTAATATTAGGGGAATGTGCCCGTCCTGCTGAGTACCACAGAGCACATCTTGCTGACCCCCAGGAATCTAAAACCAAAAGACTAGCTCTTTGCAAAGCCGGAACCTGGGGGAGGAGAAAGATCACTTCACTTTTCCATTTCCTTTACTCATTGTAATTAGCTACACAGAGGCAACCTCCTGGGGAGAGCAGAGCCATCAGCTCCCAGAATTGAACCGTGGAGCTTTGTCTTTTTGTTCCTCTCCACATAATACTGCTCTCTTGGTGGTCGCTGTGCAAACACATCCTGCCTTCATTTGGAAACTGGGGAATATTTCATATTTTGAGGCACAGATGAATGTTCCACCACCCCGAAAGAGACAGTGATTGGGCCTTTTCAAAACAGTGTCCTGTCAACACTCAGCAAAGGGAGTCTGGTCCTGAGAGCCATGCTATAGCCTGAGGAGTGACCAAAACCTTGCTTTTCTCAGAGCCCCAATGACTCCCTCCCTAAAGCAGATGCTTGCCTGTGGAATCTTAGAAATCAAAAGTACCTTTGGGACCGTCTGCTTCAACTACGGACCCAAAGCAAGAGGCCCTGATTCAGCCTCAATCACTCAGATCTTGATCTGAATCAAGATGAGTGGGGGCATGAAAGCAGGGTGACTTGTTATGGAGGCTGGACTTTGGAATCTGAATGTCTGGGCCTCCCCAGACCACCTAAGCAATCTCTTGCTTCTTTTTGTGCCCCAAGACTCTCTTCTCCATGGCCAGGCATTGGTGGTGAGAAAAAGGGCCTGTTCTTAGTACCAGAAAGACTTCAACTAAAATAACACAACCAGAGTAGCCCTTTTGAAATGTAAATCACATCCCATCACATCACTCCTCTGCTCCAAACCTTCATATTACACTTAGAATAAAACCCACACTTCTTTTATCTTCTATAAGCCTGACCTTAGCTGGTCCCTGCCTTCCTTCTCTCCATTTTCACCTCACACTCACCACTGGAGCTTCACTGGCCTCTTTGCTATCTCTGAGGTTCTATGCTGAGGTCAAATGCCACACGCCTTATCTTCAAAGAAACCACCTGAAGTATTGGGGTTGCTTAGGATGGGGGTTTGCAACAGAGAAGGAGCTAACATTAAGTAACCACTTTGAGTGCACCAAGCACTCTCAAATATGTGATTACGTGCAACTTGCAGAATAATGGGTTGCTGAAGCTAGACTCCCTCCTCCCCCAATCCCCAATCCCCACCGGGCCAGCTGGGAGAAAAGCTCAGCAAATAAACCCAAGAATCTTCCAGCCCCAGAGCCCTTGGGGGCTCTGGCTCTCTCCTTCTAATAACCTAAAGGGCTATTAAAAATCTTCTCACTTATTAAAACAATTTTTTGAAGCCTGTCCCTTTGGTCCAGGCTACTTGCTACAAAGAGCTGGAATCCTAGATGCCCCATTTGAAAGTGCAGCCTCTTACCAGGATAGGAAAGGAGAAATGGACCACTTGGCTCAGGAATTAGGCCTTTTCTGGTGGGAGGATGCAGACCCTCAGTGCTGGGCACAGGTTCCTGCTGGATTTTAAATCTCCGTGGGGATAAAGAATCTCAGTTCTGCTGTGGAAAGCACTGGGATCCAGGCAGGCTGAGGAGAGAAAGCTTAGTGCTGGCGTTTAGGCCCATGGGGCTGGTTGTGCTGGTCTGGCTCAAGGATCTGAGGTCTGTCAATAAGGCTGGAGTTACCTAAGGGCAGGAAACACCTCCATTTTTTTTTAATGTAAAAAAGAAGGTTTTGAAATGTATCCAGCCAGAATGTCATTTTAAAAGACAGAGGTTAAAAAAAAAAAGAGTTTGGACTGGTGCTCTCTGAGTTTCCTTCTAAGCACTAACTTCCAAGATGGCAGGATTCTAATGTCTTTTAGGGATGCCAAACTTGGCAACTAAGCAGCCTGGATTTTCGGGAGTGTACAATCTCAAATATTCTGCGTGGCTTCTGTATCTAGAATGCCCCAGATAATCTTCAGAGAGAAATCCCTTCACTTTCCAGTCCAGGAGAAGGTGGTCCAGAGCTGTGAAGTGATTGGCTGCAGATGTCATGGCAAAGCTTCCTTTCTAAGATGTGGTATTGACTCAGTGCAATCTTCCTGGGCCTCCATAACCATCTTAGGGAAAAAAGATGGCCTGGCTCACACATTTATAGAATCAAATCGGGAGTTATCTCCCCAGGAAAGCTCTCCACCCCACCCTGTCAAATGAGGTGCCTCCCCCACACCACCCCCACGCCTGCTTTTGTCATTGTTTTTACCCCCAGCCTACCGAGGTATTGACAGTACAAAGAGGAATTGTGGTGCCAATTGTTATATATGTGACAAAGTCACTCCCATTTTTAAAAAATAACCTTCCTTCTTTCCTTCTTTCGTGCCTTCCAGCTACTACCCAATCTTTCTCCTTCCCTTCACAGCTCATGTTCACTCCTGTATAAACACCAAGCCTCCAGGCATCAAACCTAATAGCCAGTTTTCAGCTATTTTTTCCCATTAAAGGTTAAATCATGACTCTCACACAAATATAAGGTGAACCCATGTCAAAAATTGTATTTAACTCACGACTTAATGAGGGATCCAGGAAGATGTTTCAATTGGTTCAAAGGAAAATTCAAAATATCACGCATATAGGTCAATCAAGAATTCTGGGGGAACCGGCTGTAGCTCAATTGGTAGGGCTCCAGTTTACCACATGGGAGGCCCTGAGTTCAGTTTCCGGGGCCTCCTCGAGCAGGCAGACCACCTCGAGAAGGTAAGCCGCCACAGGCAGGGCAAGCCGCCGCGGGCTGGGCAAGCCGCCATATGGTGAGCTGACTCGGCGAGGTGCTGCAGCGGGGGGAGACAAGCAGACACAGAAGAATGCAAAAATGAACACAACAAGAACAATCAGAAAGGGGGGAATATATAATAAATAAAAAATAAATCTTTAAAAAAAAAAGAATTCTGAAATGAATTTACAAATAGATGTAAAACTGATCTGTCCAGGAAGCAATTATCAATTGCATTTCACCAAATGCAACTAATTTGCATGTCTATGGACAAGAATCATTTGCAACAATGTATAGAGTTGTAAAAGTGCTCATAGATATTGAAAAGCAGAAATAACTCTGGTGAGGGAACTAAGCAAGGACACCCAATAACCTTTTTTTGACAACTTTTCCTGACCCTTCCTTGACGCTTCCTTGACTTCCTGCAGTGTTTGGCACTCTGACCACTTCCTTCTTGAAACTCCTCTTCTTTTGCTTCCTTGGTGCCACATCATATTCTCCCGTCACTTCTCTGACTACAACTTCTGAGCAGAACTGGGCTGCCTTCCACGCCCTGTCTTTTAAACATAGGAGTTCTGTATTTTGTCCTGGACTACCTTCTCCCTCTACCCACACTGTTTTGAGGGTGAGCTTCTCTATTACTTTTTTTTCCAAGCCACCAAAGCTATGTTGTTGACCCTCAGACCTTTATCTCCTGCATAAACTTCTCTTCTGAGCTCCAGACCCACGTTTTAAAAATCTCCCAGCACCTCAAATCCAACATACCCTACCTACAAAATCTCCTTTTTCTTCCCTTTCACCCAGATGCTTGATCTAAAACCCTGGGAGCCAGGCTTGCCTCTTCTCCTATCCTTAGCCCCCTAACCAATAAATCAACAAGGCCTGCTGATACTGCCTCCTCATTATGCTCCAGTCTGGCTGCTTCTCTCCATTTCCATTACTCCTGCCTCGGTTCAGGCTTTCTTCACTTCACATCTGGATTAATGCCAGAGCCTCCCAACCCATCTTTCTGCCTCCAGCCTGACCCCATCTAATCTATACTTGAGTCTACTGTTGAAATAACCCTTCTAAAATGCAAATCTGATGATGTACTCTCATTCCTGAAATCATTCCATGGCACCCTGTCAAGGTCGGGAAAAAATTAGACCCATTAACAAGTTGGTCAAGGGCCTCCAAGAAATGACCTCAGCCAGCCTCTCTCCAGCGTCACCTCTTGTTGCATCTCTTCCTAAAGTTCTTGGACACCACCTGTGGATCTCACAGTTCCCCATATAGGCCATGCCATTTCTTCCCTCCTTCTGCTCCTTGGAAGGGGTAGTCTCGTCCTAAAACACCATCCATTCCCCTTTGTCTCTCCCTACCTTACTCCTGGTT
>PVKH010024092.1:0-13699 GCA_004027955.1 Chaetophractus vellerosus
ACTGGTTTAGGGTGCTGAATGAGGGGACATGAGGGACAGGGTGCACCTGGGGCAGGCTTCCAGGGAGTATGTAGTGTTCATCTTGTCATAGTCCATTGTATAAGTGGGTGGAGATCCACATAATGAACAGGAAGGTGTTGGACTCCCATCCTGGGGAGCCTGCTATGTTCTCAAATAGAGGGGCAGGAGTCACTCCAGAGCATAGGCAGTGCCTAATAGGGGAAGACAGGCCAGTATGTCAAGCCCTCAATGTTGCTGCAAGTAACTATGAATCTTGTTCTTCAAGGAGTGAAGCTTGGTGGTTGTTGTGGGTCCCAAGGAGAGGGGGAGGGAGGCATAGAATATATGGAACATGGGACATTTTTGGGTTATTGGAATTGTTCAACATGATCTTGCAATGATGGGTACAGGCCATGTTAAATTTCGTCAAAATTTATAAAACTGTATGGTCCAAAATATAAACAATAATGTAAATCATCGACCATGGTTAGTAGCAATGCTTCAATATTTGTATATCAATTTTAACAAATATACCACCTACATGTAAAATGTTATTAATAGGGGAAAGGAGGAAAGAGGGAAGATGTTGGGTATATATATATGAGAATCCCCTAGATTCTGTACATGACTTTCCTGTAACCTAAAGCTTTTTTGAAGATAAAATGAAAAAAATTAGACACTCGGGGAATAAATGGATGAAAATGTCACTGTACATCCAAGATAACAGATCTTACAGTGATGAAAGACATAACACCAAAATTTATTTATTTTACTTTTTTTAAATTATTTCAAATTCTTTTTAATTTGGGGGTATTTTATTTCTCATTTTTTAAACTATCATTATTATTTCATTTTCATATTAATTTCATTCAGTTATTTTGTTGGCTGCATTTTTGAAGAAGTTTTGGATCACAGATATGTTACAACTGTGGCAGGGGAGGATCATCGGTACAGGGTGTCAATGATGGGAGAATACATGGGAAGAGGTTCATCTGGAGTATACCTATAAGGCAAATGAATTAGTTCAAGTGTTCATGGGGCATTGTCATGGTGGGTGGAGATCCACACAATAACCGAAAGAATATCCAGTTCCTATCCTGGGGAGTTCTACCACATTCTCTAATGGGACAGCAAGAATGCCCCGAGTACATGGGCAGTGACTAATGAAGGAGGATGGACCATTGACGGGCTCTTAATATTGATGACTGTACTTATGAACCTTTTCTTTTGAAATTGAAACTTAGTTTAGTATTATAGAGTACCTAGAAGTTACCTCCTGAGAGCCTCCTTGTTGCTCAAATATGGCCTGTCTCTAAGCCAAACAGCATGTAAATGCATTACTGTCCCCCCGGTGTGGGACAAGACTCCTGGGGATGGGCCTCTCTGGCACCAAGGGATTACAACCAAGCATCATATAGCAATGCCACTGGAAAAAAACCTTGACCAAAAGGGAAAAGGGTAAAGAAAAACGAGTTTATATGATTAAGAGAAATCAAAGTGAGTTGGGAGGTCATTCCAGAGGTTACGCTTATGCACATCTCAGCAGGATCTCATTGGCTGCCACAGTAAATATTGTCTCAAATATTGGGGCACCTAAGGGCTCTCGAGACATCCAGACACTATAGGCAGGGCTGACAGCTCAGGAGTTTGGCACCCTGTCAGTGGGCCCTACTTTGGAATTTATGCTCCTCAATGTGACAGAGTTGGACTCAGTTGTGGTTTCTCTATGCATGGCTCTTCTGCCCCTTCTATTTGAACCTATAGTTAGTATTAGAGTTGATAGGCTTATGTTCAAGAGACTTAAATCTTTGGGATGTCCATGTGCCAGTCGGGCCCTGAATCTCAACAGAGTTGCAACACCTACTCTGCAGTTCATTGGACTCACCCAGGACTAGTAACAAGGACATGATGATGGACAACGACCATCCCAAAGAACAAAGAGCATCTGCAATAGCAAACAAGATAGTCCCATCCATCTGCCTCATGGGATCTAAGCCCCCTCTCAATTAGAAGCAGAGTGGGCATCACCATTCCAGAATCTTCATGATTGGGGAATGAACGATGGACTTGAATAGACTTACTGTTATTCTACTATAGACTTTTGTGATTCTAGCAATGGAAGAACTTTTATCATTGATGTAGAGGCAATGGCCACCAGAGGTTCTGAGCGGAGGGAAAGGGGCAATATGGGTGTAACATGTGTGCATTTTCGGGACATTGGAATTGTCCTGCATGACATTGCAATGACAGATACAGGCCATTATATATCTTCTCAAAACTTAATTGTGTGGGAAAGAGTTTAAACTATAATGTAAACTATAATCCACACTTAGTGGCAGTGCTCCAATATGTGTTCATCAATTGTAATAAATGTACCACACTAAATGAAAGATGTTGTTAATGTGGGAAAATATGAGAGGGGTAGGGAGTGGGGCATTTGGGAATCCCTTACATTTTTTATGTATCATTTATATAATCTAAGTATCTTTAAAAAATTAAAATTAAAATAAAATAAACTTAATTACCACCAAAAAAAAATGTTGTAAGCTTTTTAAAGAGGGACCACGATTTATTATCCTATATTTGCCCCAAAACACCTTGTATGTGGAAGTTAAGAATGAAATAAAAGAATGAAATAAAAGAATGTGTGACCCTGCTATAACCAGAATTATATTGAATCTGAGCTCTCTAAATCCCCTAAAGATCAACTGCATTCTAATCATCAGCACACCCTCTGAGTAAGATACTAGATTCAACATCTCAGGCAACAGGCAACAGACCTCAGAATCATACAAGGGGGCCAAAGCTCCACTGAGCAATCACAATTAGCAACACTTTATTCCAGCCCAGATAGGCCCAAACAGACTTCTTTGTTTTTCTTTTCCTTTTTTGTCACCCGCACAATTTTGAGCAAGTTATTTATCAATGCTGGGCTTTTCTTTCCTTATCTGTAAAATGGGGAAAGAAATAGTTCTGATCTCATAGGGTTAAAATAAGTTTTAAATAAATCAATATGTACAAGGTGATTAGAACAAGGCCAGGCACATAAGTGCTTAATAAGCATTTGCTGTTATTAGTAATATTAATTTTAATCATGAACCTAATCCTATGACAAAAGTCCAAATAATGTTCTAAGTCTGTGAATTTTGCGTGTAATCTCCGAATGGAGGCTAAGTCTCCATATCACCAGCAGTTTACACGCTTTACACTTCTGCCAAGGTCAGAATATTCTTGGTTTCAGAAGGGAAAAAATCAGGAGGTCTATTTAGAGGAAGGCATGGCATTTAAAGAAAAAAAGTATTGGCCTGGGAATCCGGAAACATGGCTTGATTCCTCCTTCAACAACGAGGTATGTCACTGAGCACATTGTTTAACAAGCCCCTTCTCAGTCTTCTCGGCTGAAATGCCTTAACAAAGCCTGCCAATTTCATGTCTCACAGGGTTACTCTGAACATCAAGTGAAAGGACAAAAAAAGGGCAATGTGATTTACCAAGACCCTGCTTTCAATTCTTATTCTAGACCAGGTTATGGAGGAGATAAAGGGAAGCCAAGGAAGAGCTTACCGAATGTACACAAATAAACACACACACAAACATGCACACAGTGCATTTAGTGCCAACAGAGGGATTGACTTGCTTCATAAATCCTTTGTACAACACATGTGAACACTAATTAGGGTTGGAAAGAGTTTAGGGTAATAAATCTTTTTATTATCTCAGCAAGAGAGGCACCAAAGTCTAGAGTTTGACTACTTTGACATTTATTTGCTGCTTGAACAGGCTGCAAGAAAAAAGTGTTGAATATTACTTTCTTCATTCATCACTGTTTTTATAAAACCAAACCAGGGTTTCAAAATTCAGAATTACTTAGGTGGTGCCTCAGACTAAACTTTGGAGTTTGTGTTTGTAAGAAAAATAAATGTGATTAAATGTGGCTCAAAGTATAGAGTTCTCACACAAGTTTCACTGACCTTGCAGAACAAACATCATACTTGGAAACAGCCCTATTCCTAAATGAGAGATAACAAGAGCTGGCCAGCCCATCCGCACTGACTGCAGTGCCCAACCTGGTCACCTGTTTTTAACGTTTTCCAGTTATATTGTATGTACTTTGGTTAGTTTCATTAAATCCTTCCAGAAAAAAAAAGGAAGCGTATAAATTCAATGAGTTTACAAACAGGTACTCCACCCTTGAAATTCAGGCACCAATGTGCTAGAGCACATAGACACTGCAGTGTTTTCTGCCACTGTATTTCTCTTCACTCTCCTAGGACCAGATCAGGCTCTAGTAACCTGCCGCCTCCCCATCACTCTCAGCCCTGCACCAGGTGACTAAAGCTGCCCTTATTGGCGGAAGAAGGAGGGAGGAGGAATTGCCAGGAATATCTGCCAACACACCCACAAACCAGCATTAAATTACCCTTGCTGACAGACCACTTTGAGCTTATTCTCAGCATCCAGAAACTTGGTTTTATCCCTTGTTCATCTAGTACTGACTTTGCATCTTGCATGGTAGTTGCTCTCAAGGGTCTCACAATCTATACACTAAAATCTTCCCCATGAAGAGAGCTGTTTCCCATCTTGCTCCCCTAACATCTGAGGCTGTGTCTTCATAACCTCTTCCGCAAGCCCCTGGGTCTGGGACCATGGAGTTCTTTCCCTGACTCCCAGGCACCTTGGAGGGGACCGATCTGCCTGGGCCTATGTGTAAGACCTGGTTCTGAACCCCAGCACTTCTCAGGCACTGTGAGGGTACACCCCTGTCTAACCCGGCGCCTCTGCCTTCCTCTCCAGACACTTCGCTCCCTCCATTCCCGGAACAAGGCCTCCTGAATGTGCCCCACGTCGGGAGTCTTGTGCAGCTGTTCACCCCTCCCAGTTTTGCCCAACCCAGTCCAGTTAACTCTTCCACTCCCCACGATGCCCTCTTAGTCATCCCACCTCTGTGCTCAGTGCCTGTAACGAATCACTGCAGGTCCCCAGCTAGTGGGTATCATGGAAACTCAGTCCCCTACCCCAAGTCAAATTTATTAATACCACTGTAACAAGCATGAGCAGGGGAGCACCGGCTGACTTCATTGGGATGTCAATGGCCAGGGAATCACAGCTATATCATTCCAGGGATAGAATTTAGCCTGTCTTTGCACTTAAAATAATTTGTCCCTTAACTTAGACAGTTTCTTCAATCAGAAACAGTGTTCACTGACTATATCCCTTCCTAATCTACAGAGTAGCTGGAATCTCCTATCCAGAGTTAGACTGTAACTGACCATCCAATGCGCCCAGCAGTTTCTTTCTCATGTTCAGGGTGGCTCATCCAACAACCAGCTCACTTGCCAGGAAATTTGTTTCTAGTGGCAAAGCAAGGGAAAAAGAAAAAAAAGAAGAGGAAGAGAAAGTCTGGGCTCCAAAAGAGAGTACAGCCTCAGGATCTCAAGCAGAGATTATGAATTTTTAAATTCTCTATCGCTGCAAAGATACATCCAGGTAAGAACATTAAAAAAGACTAATCAAGGGAGAAATTAGCAGGGGGCATTGTGCAGAGGATCCCTGACAGCACTCTAGACTTATCACAGTCAAGGCTAATAGCCTCCTTATATCCTCTCCTCCCATTAAAGATGCCCCCCCAAAACAAGCTACTAAGAATATTGCTGCAGTTATCACAGTTCCCAAATTGGCAGGCAATATTCTCTAAGTGCACTGGGCCAAGAGCTGAGGATTTCCTGTGCACCCTTCACTCTTCCAGACTGAGTGCAGTTATAAGAGGAGTAAGAGCCGCGCTACCAGATAAATAATGCATGAGGACTACAGGTGCAGAAAGCTTTATTCAGGCCTGCCATGCTAATGTATTCCTAAGCGTGGCACTGGCTACAATGTGATTAGATTTGCTGCTCTCTGTGTTGGAAATCATAATGAGAATAGCAGATTTGAAGAAGAAGAAGCTGCACCTCTGATCTGGTCTTTAGGCTCCTTCCAGCTGTTCTGTCCACTCTGCATTTTATTCCCTTCCCAAGTCTCTCCCCTTCAGACCTTTGAAATTTGGCTAATAAAATCACGGCATTTCAGGGAACAGATGTAGCTCGGTGGTTGAGCACCTACTTCCCATGTACGAGGTCCTGGGTTCTATCTCCAGCACCTTCTAAAAACAAAACAAACAAACAAAAAATCACATTTCAAAGGCCATGGGGGTCAAGTGAAGTGATGTGCATGGTTAAATGCTCCCTCTAGTAAGATCCCACCTTTCCAACCACCTCAACACTGCCTCTCCTAATCCCCAACTGTTTTCTATCTTTAGAGTAGTGGTGCCATCAAATACCACTGATGTGATCTCCTAGACTCCAGCTGTCCTAGAAAGACTTGAAGGAGGGAACCAGCTGTGGCTCAATTGGTAGGGCTCTGGCTTACCACATAGGAGGCCCCGGGTTCAGTTCCCGGGGCCTCCTGGAGCAGGCAAGCCGCCACAAGCAGGCAAGCCGTTGTGTGGTGAGCTGACTCAGCTGGATGTTGCAGCAGGGGGAGACAAGCAGACACAGAAAAACGCAAAAGCAAATGAACGCAGCAAGCACAAGCAGCAAGGGGGGGAATATATAAATAAATAAATAAAATAAATCTTTTAAAAAAAGAAAGACTTGAAGGAGATCTGAAACTAGAGAAGGGATAACTGGTTAAAAAGGCTCCATAAACTCATCTACTCTTCAAGGAATACCATTTATATTAGAGGGGCTTTTCTTAAGAATTTCTGAATTAACATAAATTCAGCTGAGCCCTGAGGCTGAATCCAGGATCTAAATACTTAGTTACAAGTGCTAGTATGTTCCATTAAGCAACAGTGGACTAAGGTCATTTTTTCTCCATAATGCAGCCTATAATGCTGTTGAAATGAGAGCTCTCTTTCATTAGATTCCTTATAGATCTGATTTTCCATGGTACATCCTGTGCATTGCAGATGTCTGCTTAGAAGTTATTCACATGCCAGAACTCTCACTTCTGCATTATCTCAGTATCAAACTCAGAATTCTGGTATCATTTCAGCCTTGCAGATTCTCCACTCTGCTGCCATTTCTCAACTGCTACTACTCAAGCAGTTTCAAATTACCTGAAAATACCTCCTTGGCACCATTCAGCTAGTACATTTACCAATAAGGAAACATCAATTTACGACATACTACTAACCCAGGGAAAGTTCCAAGGCCATTGCAAGATGGCTCTGGTGTCTGGGGCATGATACTGTGTAAATCTCTTCTGCGGTCTGTGTGGAACGGCAGAGCCATGACTCACATCTGAAACCTTGCCAGGAGATGAATATGTTGCTGACAGCAAGTCACAGTGTCCCAAACAAGGAGTATGGTAGAAGGCATCACCATTTCACAACCCTTTTTACTGCTCTAAATTCTGCCAGTGGCAGGTGCCAAGCTCCAGCTAACCATCTGCCAAATGCAACCCAGTTTGGCCAAATGGCCTGAAGGCAAATAAAGCTCTGTACCTACCTCCATGCACCAACATCCAAGGCCCTCAAATCATATCAGACAGAAAGCTCTGACACTCATCTGGATTTAGTGAGCAAATATGCCCACGGCCCTGAGATATTGGACTTTAGTGAGAAGAGAGCTGTGGCAGTTTGCTATTATTTATGAATTCCAAAAAGAGATATTGATTGTTTGTAAACTAGTCTGTTCCTCTAGGCATAAAACCCTATGATTGTATTAGATTCAGCTGAGATGTCTGAATAAATTATGTTAAGACTAGGCTTTGATTTGATCACATCAGTATAGCATTACTCAGTTTGAGTCCCCACCACCTTCGTGGCTTTATAAACGGACACTCAATCAAGGAAACACACAGAGAAGATACAAAGAGGAAGAGAGACAGCTCCACAGACATGGCAGAGGTTGTGGGAAGAGAGATGAGCCATTCACCTGATAGTTTACAGCTGACCTTGTGAAGAAACCAGGCAGCTGAGTGGAAGGAAGCCCCAGAGGAATAGAAACAAGCCCTATGCCAGCCTACAGCTGAGATCGGAAGACACTAGGACCACGAAGCCTTAAGGGGAAGAGGAAGGCTGAACCCTTGCAGACATCACCTGCCATCTTGTGTCAACATGTGGCAACAGACTTTGGGTGAGGAAGTACCTCTTATGGTACCTTGAGCTGGACTCTTTAAGGTGTTGTAACTGGAAGATTTTACCCAAAATAAATACCCTTTATAAAAGCCAACAGAGTTCTGGTACTTTGCATCAGCACCCCTTTGGCTGACTAATACCAGGGCATACCCCAGCCCTTGGGGACCTCACAATTTAACACAGAAAACCTACTAATAACAAACCACTTCACATTGCCCTGCACTGTGACTCCACTTGAAATACATCATCACTCAGTCACTTAACTCTTGCTTATCGAGTAGCTACATCACAGATGCCCAACTTGGTCCTAATCCTTGAACAATTACATATACATGCTTTAGAGACAAAAATATATACATATGTATAAATGGCATACAATGGAAAATACAGGCTAGTACAAAGATTAGAGTCCAAAACCCTAAGAGAAAAATGTGATTTTATAAACACAGAGCTAGAAGTAGGTGCTGCCTTGTTTCTCTGAATAAGTTTGCCCAACTCATCCATACACCACCTAGCACACCAAGAATCCATTTCAATGAAGCAAACCTACTAGGCTTGCCTCACTTCCCTGATCATTTTAGTGCTACCAAGGGAAGCGTTTGTTCTGTGCTTACAGCCATGTGCCCTTACCGCTCAACAAATAACTATTTCCTCAGTAAATCCCAACGAGATCACACTCCAGAAAAAGCAGTGTTTGCAAAACATCTCAGGTACATTTTTCAAAATTCAGACTGAAAAAACTAACCACTGATATACAATAAAAATGATTAAATACAAACACTACTGAGCCTGTAGAATAAATATTTTATATATTAATATGTTTCCAATAGCCATATTTCATTTTTACTGCTTTTCTGTTTGGCATTATTCTATTTTAGTAATGCAATGAAATAGTCTTCCATGAAAAAAGGAGGCATTTTTGGCCCATTTTAAATAAGCAAATAGATAATTATTGAGCCATTAATTTGCTGTGTAAATTGTTTAAGTTGCTGTTTCCTTTTTCCATTATTAGAGATAGTTCACGCCATCCCAAGGAGAATGGGAAATTCCCTTCCAAAGTAAGCAGTTTCCTCCCTCATGCCCAAGATATACGACCCAGCTCACTCTTCCATATGTTTCTTTTACAGAACAGGCCCATAATCCTGAGGAAAGGTGTTCAGGATAATGCCTGATTTATGCTCATTCTCTATAAAATTTTACCAAAATTCCCTTCTCTGCTCTAGAGCTCCCACACTGCTTCAGAAAAAACGTTGGTTGGGACCCACCTGAAGTCCTCCATCTAGTGATAATAGGGTCCCCTGGTGACAGCAATGTTGTCTTCTCCTTATATGGGCGTAGATAGGCTGCAAAAGGTTCCTTTTATGGAATGTAGTTCTGATACATGCAACAACATGGATGACACTTGAAACCGTCATGTTGAGTGAAATAAGCCAGTTACAAAATGATAAATATTGCATGCTCTCACTGTGAGGCCGAAGTTCTTTTGTGAATCCCAGAAAACACTTTTCTAGAACTAATCCATTCCTGTGGGTATGTGGGGACCTTTGATTGCATTAAAGTCTGTTAAGTGGCTTTTGTTTAGATCACTTGATTAGGTTGCTTTAGGGCTTTTGATTGTCAGTGAGGCATGATCCACATTAGGTCTCTGCCCTTTTGCTGGGTCTGATATAAACTGAGAACACACAGAGAGAAAGACACACAGGAAAGGGAGCTCTGCCATTTTGACCCAGTCAAGGAGAGGACTCCAGGTTTGCCTACAACCACAGAAAGACAGAGAAACCCCGAAAGGCCCAGGGGAGGATGCCTGATCGCCCATAGCCAAGTTCTAGGAGAAAGCAGAGAGACCTGCAGACCAGCCATCTTGCCTCACCATGTGGCAGGACTCCAGAATCTGCCAGCAGCTGAGTTTTAGTGAGAAAGCATCTCTGATGATGCCTTGATTTGGACACTTTCACAGCCTTAGAACTGTAAGATTTTTACTCCAAACAAATCCCCTTTATAAAAGCCAACCCATTTCTAGTACTTTACATTGGTAGCCCTGTGGCAAACTAAGACACGCTGATATGAACTAATAAGAATAAGCAAATTCAAAGAGACAGAAACTAAAACCAGGGGCCAGAGTGGGGGTAGAGAATGGGGACTTGGTGCTTAATTGGTACAGAATTTCTGTTTGGAGTGATGGAAAGGTTTTGGTAATGGATGGTGGAAATGGTAGCACAATATTGTGAATATAATCAACACCACTAAATTATATATTTGATTGTAGCTATAAGGGGAATTTTTAGCTTGTGTCTTTGTTACTAAAATAAAAAACATTTGAAAACCTACAAAAGGTAAACTATATACTGTAGTTAATAGCATAATTATAATAATGCTTTTCATCAATTATAACAAAGGTACCACACTAATGCAAAGTGCTAATAATAGGGAAAACTGTGTAGGGGGGTGCTTAAGGGAACTCTCTATTTTCTGCAGGATTTTTCTGTAAACCTACAACCTCTCTAATAAAAAAATAATTTGTAAAGGCTCATTTTCTCCTTTTCATTTGCTGTTTAAAGAAAAGGGAAAGGAAAAAACTACCACATTCTGGGAACATCTAAGTAGATATGTTACAAACAGTCTGAAATTATTTTATAACTTCCTGGCACAGTTGAGTAAAAAAAGAAATCCTTCTGAACTATTAATGTCTCTAAGATAAACCTTCAACACAGGTGCTGTTATGGTAGAAAAAGCAGCACACATGGTGGTTAGACATAGTTAGAAGCATCTTTAAGTGGAGAGTATTGAGGAGAAAAAAAGAAGCAATGAAAGCTATACCCATGAGATCCTGCCAGTGTGATAAAGTTCCTGGTGTCATTTCTACATAGAAGAAAGAAAAACTGGTGCACGTAGAATTCACATTTTAAAACCCGCCTTTTTTTTTTAATATTTCAGGGCTGCCTGCCTCCCCTCTACTTTTCATGTATGTAAGGAAGATGTCAACACTTTACAGACTTAATTGGAAAGGAGTGGGGAAACCTGTCAGCTAGATTTGCAGAATCCTGACACCAAATCCTCAAGCACACACTGCCTGGGCAGCGATGCTGGCGGGTCTGGCCCTCAGCCTCTCAGCCTCTTGCTGGGCCCTTGCCTGAAGCCAAAAGCTACTCTGATGTTGGAAGAAGGGTGAATCCTCCAGGCATGTCCTTCTGATTCTATACCCCAAACAGCTTCCTGACTCTAGATAATGATGCTAAAGCTCTTGGGAAGAAGTAACTACATAGACACCACCCTCTGTTTTGAACAGAAGTGCTCATAAATGATGAGTGACAGCGAAATCCCACACTCCCAGAGTGGGTTGTTTGCATCTCCCGCTGCATACGAATATTTATTAGACTATATGGTACAGTCTATTTACTTGACAACTTATTAGTCAAGCCTATCTAGCCTATGTCTGCCCCAGTGGACAGTAAACAGTAATGGAAAACTATAGGTAAACTGAATAAATGCATTTTAAAAATTCATACATAAAAAAGAGAGACAAAAGAGCAATAATATGAAACTGAATACAGCTAATAATCAAATATAGACTCCCACTGACTTTTGAGTCTGGATACTCTTCATTTGACCTGCCACTTCCAGCTTGGGAGGCTCTGCCCCACCCAGGAACCCTGGCCGGTGGCATAAGAAGTGCTCTTCTATGCCACCTCTGCCTACTCTACTGAAACACTCATTGCCATGTTAGTGAAACTCAGCAACTAAGGGGTCACTATACATGGGCATGAGGCTTTAGAAATAATTATCACTTTTCCACTGCAGACAGCAGATGGGATGGATCCCCACAAGCCATTTGAACCATTAGTGCAGACACTGAGCTAAAAATTTTCAAAGTCCATTGACCAGGAAAATGTTGTTAATTGTGAGGCACTGGTCTTACAATCTACAATTTGGTCATGAGATTTGTTGGAAAAAAAATATTGCTCTGACTTCAATGATGGTGGGAGGCAGATAGAAGTAGAAACAGGATGCCAGGAGATAAAATGTGGTTCTCTATTGGTATCTTAGAAAATACACTACCGAACTTGCTTCTGGAAATGACATTTTCATGCCAAATTAAAGGTAAACATAATTATGTCTCATACATCAAAAGTATCTAATTAAATGCACTCTTTGAGACTAAAATATGCAGACAGACATAACTAATTTTAACTTATTTCATAATTTCATTATTCATTTATTGAAAAGTGTCAGTCAAAGCATTTAAGTAGTTTGTGTTTATAGGAAGAACTGAAAACACTGGCAGTGATTTTCATTGTAATTCATTACTGGTTTTCTACTTTGGGAAATATATAAGCATCTGATTATGCTGATGCTAAAAGAAAATAAAGAACAAAGGAAATTTTAAGTAAGGGGAGGTGGCAAGGGAAGATAAAGCCTGGTGAGTCATGATGAGCTTGCTGGAGATATAAGTGCAGGGACTGCGACCAGGTTCAAAACTATTCATCACACTAGGATAAAGGCCTCTGTCTCACGGGGTCCACTCCACCCCTCTGTAATGAATAATTACCATGGCATTAGTGCTCCCACTCAGCAGTGGGGAGTGACTGTCAATCACCCCAAGAAGTATTGTGTTCAGAAATGAGGCTGACAGGAAGTTCTGTAAAGGAGCCTCCAAGAAGGGCTGGAAGGAGATGGGCCCCAAAGCCTAGGGCCTTTGTCATGATTCAAAATGTCTTATGACAGCTCTCTGAGGAACAGGGAAAACATGAAGATAACAGGGAAGGAACTTAAGGGGCCTAAAAAGTCCTGCTCCAAATTGGGAAGAAAATTTCACACCCCCAAAAGTAGTTCACATTTGTATGCACAAAACATTGTGTGCTGGGTGCTGCAATGTCCCATTTCTTAAAATCAGGCAGCAAAAAAAGAGGAAAAGTGAGAAAATAAAGGTGAAAGAGCAAACTTTGAGCCAAGAAGGATGGGTCACATAAAAATTGGGTATATGAAAGGCTGAGCTTGACATAGGTCTGGTAAAAATTAATGAAGACTAACAGAGAACGATGCAACACCAACATGTATCCCACAGAGAACGTGACTTCTACTTCTAGTCATGACAGTATGAATGGAACTGGACTTGCCCTCACAAAAAGAACCAAAACCTTGGGTGGAATCCTGGCAACTGTTTTCAGACATTAGACAACAGGCCATGCTTCTTGAAGAAGGGAAGCTCACAAGGTTGAGCCTAGGTCTGCCTAAGTACAACTTCCGGCCTGTGGCACGGTGGGGGAGGTGGGGGGGAATCCCGAGCAGCACACCGTGTCCCTGAACTGAGAAGGTGGAGAACTGGGGCTCCTGAGCACTGCAGCAATGGAACTTGGTGGAGCAGGGTGCTGGGAAGGAGGGCGTTCTCCAGAGTGGGAAACCAGAAGTTTGCATGGAAGTTTCCCACAGGTCCTTGACTGAGGGCAGGGTTGCACAGGTACAGATTAAGGCACTGTCCAGCCTAGCAGGTAGTGGCTGTGAGGATGAGAGATGAACAAAGATATCAAATGTGGCACCGTGCTGGGTGGAGAGACCTCACCAAACACTCTGGCATACAATTAA